>CM070486.1:625465-648418 GCA_036324585.1 Champsocephalus esox
ATATTATAAATAATAATTTAATAATATAAAAATATAAATTAAATAAAATATTTAATAAAAATTATAATTTAAAAAATTAAATAATAATAATAAAAATAAAAATATATAATAATTATAAAAAATAAAAAAATTAATATAATTAAAAAAAATAAATAAAATAAAAATAAATATAAAAATTAAAATAAATTTTATAAAAATAAAAATTTAAAATATATATAAAATATTTAAATAAATTATAATAAATAATATATAATATAAATTAAAATAAAATAATAATAAAAAATATAAAAATAAAATATATTATAAATATATAATAAATTAAATATATTAAAAATAAATTTATTAAAATAATAATATAATAATAATAATAATAAAAATTAAAAAATTATTTAAATAAATTAAATATAATTAAAAATTAATATTATTATATTTTAATATAAATAATAAATAAAATAAAATAATATAATTATTAAATAAAATAAATATAATTATAATTAAATAAAATAATATAATAATTAATAATAATTATAAATTATAATTAAATAATAATTAAAAAAAAATATAATAAAAATTTAATAATAAAATATATATATAAATAAATAATAAATAAATATAAAAAATAAAAATAAAAAATAAATATTAATAATAATATAAAATATAAATTAATAATAAAAAATATATAAAATATAAAATAATATATAATATTAAATAATATAATTAAATTAAAATAATTATTAAATAATAAATAAAAATTTAAATAAAAAAAAATAAAAAAAAAATAATATTATATAATTAAAAATAAATTATAATAATAAAAAATATAAAAAAATTTTATTTAAATATAAATATTATTAAAAATTAATATAAATAAAAATATATAAAAAATATTATAATAATTAAATAAATATAAAATAAATAAATATATTAATATTAAATTAAAAAAAATTTAAATATTTAAATAATAATAATTTATATTAATAATAAATAAAAAATAAAAAAAATTTAATTAAAATTTAAAATTTAAAAATAAAATAATTAATATAATAAATATAAATTAAAAATAAAAAATATATAAAAAATAAAAAATTAAAATATTTATACATTAAAATAAATAATAAAATATATAATTTAATATTAATTAAATTATAAAAATAAAATTAATAAAAAATTATATAAATAAAAATAATAATATATAAATATATAAATAAAAAAAATTATTTTATAAATATATAATTATTAAAATAAAAAAAAAAATATATAAAATAATTTTAATAAAAAAATAATTATAAAAAAATAATTAAAATAATTAAAATAATAAAAATAATATATAAATAAAATAAATTTAAATTAAAAATAAAAATTATTATATATAATAAAATAAAAATAAATAATAAAATTAATATAATAAAATTTAATTATAAAATTATAATTATATTAATATAAAAAATAATTATATATAAAATAAAAATTATAAATAAAATAATATATAAATAATTATATAATTATATATAATATAAAAATATTAAAAAAAATATTAATATAAAAATAATAAATATTTAATAATATTAAAATTATTAAAAAAAATAAATAAAAAAATTAATAAATATATTATTAATATAATATATTATTAAATATTATATAAATAAATAATAAATAATAAAAAAATTAAATATTATAAAAATATAAAAATTAATTAAAATTAATTAATAATATTTAATATTATATAAAAATATATAAAATTAAAAATTATATAATTAATAAATAATTAAAATATAAAAATAATAATAATAATTAAAAATATAAAAATAAAATTTTTATAATATAAAAAAAAAATATAAAAATATAATAATTAATTAAAAATTATAAAAATAAATTAAATAAAAATATAAAATTAATAATATTAATTAAAATAAAATTAATAAATAATAAAAAAAATAAAAAATATAAATAAATAATAAATAAAATATAAATAATATAAAATATATAAAAAAATTAAATTAATATAAAAAAAAAATATAAAAAAAAAATATAATATAAATTTAATATTATAAATATATTTAAAAAAATTAATTTATTAAAAATTTTAAAAAAAAAATTAAATAATAATAAATTATTTAAAAAAAATATATAAATATAAATATTTAATAAAATATATAATATAATAATAATATATATATTAATAATATAAAATTTTAATAATAATATAAAATAATAATATAATTAATTATATATATCATATAATAAATAAATAAAATAAAATTAATAATAATAATTAAAATTAATAATAAAAAAATTAAATAAATAAATAAAAATAAATTAATTAATAATAAAATATAAATAATCTTAATATAAAATAATAAATAAATTATAATTATAATAAATAAAAAAAATAATATAAAATTAATTAAATAAATATAATATAAATATTAATATAAAAAAAAAAAATAAAAATATTTAATTAAATAAATATTATAATATAATATTTTTTAAAAAATAATAATTAAAAATAAAAAATAATTATATAATTATATAAAATTTATATATAATATTTATAAAAAATAAAAATATTAATTTAATTATAAAAAAAATAAAATAATAAATATAAAATAAAAATATATAATAATATTAAATAAATTAAATAAAAAAAAATATAAATATAAAATAAATTATAAATACAAATAAAAATAAAAATATTATAATAAAATAATAATATATAATATATTAAAATATAATTATAAATATTATAACAAAATAAATAATAATTAATAATAATATTAATATAAATTAATAATAATTAAAAAATAAAATATTAATTTATAAAAATTAAAATAAATAATTAATATAATATTAATAATATAAAATAATAATATAATTAATAATAAATTAATATTTAAATATATAATTAAAAATAAAATAAAATAAAAAAAAAAATATATAAATAAATATAAATAAAAAAAATAATAAAAATAAAAATATATAAAATAAATAAATTAAAATTATTAAAAATATAAATAAATATAATTAATATAAAATTTATAAAATAAATAAAAAAATAAATAATAAAAATAATTTTTAAAATATAATAATAAAAATAAAAAAAATATTATAATATATAATTATAAATAAAAAATAAAATTAATAAAATAAAATCAAAAAATATAAAAAAATAATAAAAAAAATAAAAATATAAATATATAAATTATAAATATATAATATAAAAATTATTAATATAAAATTAATTAAATTATTATATCAAATAATTTAAAAAAAATAATATAATAATTTATAAATAAAATAAAAATAATTAAATTATAATAAAAAATATAAAATAAAAATAAAAATATTAAATAAAAATAATTACAAATTATATACAAAAATATTAAAATTATATAAATATATAAAAAATATAATAAAAAATATATTAATAAAATAATAAATATCTTAAATATTATAATTAATATAAAAATATAAAATAAATATTAATATTAAATTATTAATAAAAAAAATATAAATAAAAAAATATATATAAAAATTTATTAATAAATAATTAAAAAAAATTAATAATAATTATTATAATATAAAAAATAATTATAAAATAAATTAATAAATTAAATAAATAATTAAAATATATTAATATAATAAATTAATAAATAAATAATAAAAAAATATTTAATTATTAAATAAATAAATAAATATAATAAAATAATTATAATAAATAATTATAAATAAAAATAAATTATAAAATTAAATAAAATTAAAATTTAAATTAAAATAAATAAATTATTATTTATTTATTAAAAAAATTTAAATAAAAAATATTATTATAATATATTAAAAAATAATAAAAAAATAATTATAATATAATATTAATTAAATAATTAAAAATTAATTAATTAAAATAAATAAATTAATAAAATATATAATATATAAAAATAAAAAATTTAATAATATAATAATATTAATATTAAAATTAAAAAATTAAAAAAAAATATAAATAATAATTTAAAAATAATAAATAATTAAAATTAAATTTTATAATATTAAAAAAAAATAAAAAATTTATATAATAAAAAAAATATTAAATAATAATAAAAATAAAAATATTAAATAAATAATAAATTAATAAAATAAAATATAATTTATTAAAAAATAAATATATAAAATTAATAATAATTAAAAAAATATAATAATAAAATAAATAAATTTATAAAATAATAAATATTAATTAAAAATAATATTTAATAATATATAAATAAAATAATAATAAATATATAATATTATAAATAAAATTTAAAAAAAATTAATAAAAAATATTAATATTTAAAATAATAATTTTTAATAATTTAATAAATAAATAATAATAATAAAATAAAAATTAATAAAAATATATTAATATTAAAATAATAAATTTTAAAATAAAAAAAATTAAAAAATAAAATTTAAAATATAAAATTAATAAAAATATTTAAATAATATTAAAAAAAATAAAAAAAATTATAAATAAAATTAATATTAATATAAAATAAAATAAAAAAATAAATAAAAAAAATAAATAAAATAAAAATTATTAAAAAAAAAAATATTTAAAAAATAAATTTTATAAATAAAATAATATTATAAAATATATAATATATATATATTATTATAAATAATTATTTAATAATAAAATAAATAAAATTAATAAAATTATAATAATATATTTAAAAAAAAAAAATATAAATTATAAAAAATATTAATAATAAATAATATTATAAAATATAAATTAAAAAATATATTATAAAATAAAATTAAAAAATAAAATAAAATATATAATTAATTATTAATTTATTAAAATAAATTATATAATAAAATAATATAAAAATAAAATAAATTATTAATTTAATATAAAAATAATTAAAATTAAAAATTAAATATAATAAAATTATTTATATATAAATAATTTAAAATATTATAAAAAATTAATAAAATTAAATATAAAATTAATAAAAAAATATAAAATAATATAAATTATTTAATAATTATAATTAAATAATTTTAAATATAATATTAAAATATAAATATATAAATAAATATAAAAAAAATAATTAAATATAAATAATAAAAATAATATATTTATAAATAAAATAATTAATAAATATAAAAAAAATAATTAAAAATTAAAATATAATAAAATTATTATAAAAATAATTATATATAAATATAAAAATTAATAAAAAAAATAAAAAAAAATATATTTTAAAAAATTATAATAATAAATAATTATAAATTTTTATAAAAAATAATAAAAATAAATATATAATTTTTAAAATAAATAAATATAAAAATAATAATTAATTAAAATTAATTAAAATATAAATATATATATAATTTAAAAATATAAAAATAAATTAAATTAAAAAAATTATAAATTAAAAAAATATAAAATATAATAAAAATTTTTAATTAAAAATAATATATATTTTTAATATAATAAAAAATTAAATAATAAAAATATATAATATTAATAAATTAATTAATTAAAATAATATATTATTAAAAATATAATTTAATATTATTAAATAAAAAAAATTAATAAAAAAAATAAATAAAAATAAAAATAAATTATAAAAATAAATTTATTATTAAAAAATTTAAAAATTATAAAAAATTTATAATTAATATATATAATATAAATTAATAATAAATAAATTAATATTAATATAAAAATTAAAAAAAAATAAATAATATAATATTTAAAATATATTAATTATAATAATATATAAAAAAATAAATAATTAAAATATAAAAATTAAATTAAATTATTATATTAATTATTAATATTAAAAATAATTTATAATAATAATAATATATAAATAATAAAATATTAAATAAAAAATAATTAATATAAAAATTAAAAAATATTTAAAAAAATTAAATAATAATTATTATATAATTATTATATATAATTAAATATTTATAATAAAAATTAAATATAAAATAAATTAAAAATAATAAAAAAAATAATATAATAAAAATATATTTATATTAAAATATAATTATTTAAATAAATATTATAAAAACAATTAAAACAATAAATAAAAATAAAAATTAAAATATAAAATATAATTTATTAATAATATTATTAATTAAATATAATAAATAAAATAATATAAATTATTAATTAATATTAAATAATAAAAAATATAAATATAATATATAAATATATAAATATATATAATAATAATATAAATATAAAAATATAAATATATAAATAATAAAAAAATATATAATAAATATAAAAAATAATAATAAAAAAAAATTAAATAAAATTTAAATAATTAAAAAATTTATATAAAAAATTAATATATAAAATAAATAAATATATATATTTAAATAATTAAATAATATTAATTAAAATATTTTATAAATTAATTAAATTAATATAAATATATAAAAAATATATAAAATATAATAATATTAAAAAAAAATTTTAAATTATTATTAAAAAAAATAATTAATTAATAAAATAAATATTATTATTTATATTAATATAAAAATTATTAAATAAATATTAAAATTTATATAAAATAAATATAATAAAATTAAAATATATAATAATTAATATTAAATATTATATAAATATATTAATATAAATTATTATAAATAAAAAATATTAATAATAATATTTAATAATAAAAATAAAAAAATATATAATTTTAAAAAAATAATTAATAAATTAATAATTATATAAAATATATAAAAATATATAAAAATTTTAATTAATTATATAAATATAATTTAATAAATCAAAAATATTAATATAAAAAATTATATAAATAAATAAAATTATAAAATTAATATATTAATAATAAAATATATAAAATAAATAAATTTAAATAAAATTAAAAAAAAAAATAATTAAAAATAATTAAAAAAAATTTAATAAATATAATTAAAAAATTATAAAAATAATAAAATAAATAATTAAATATATAAATAAAAATATAAAATTAATAAATATTTATAAAAAATAAAAAATAAAATAATAAAATATAAAAATTAAAAATAATATTAAAAATTAATCTTATTAAATAAAATATATAATAAATAAAAATATTAAAAAAAATAAATATTATTAAAAAAAAATATAATAATAATAAATTAAAATTATATAAAATAAAAATTATAAAATATAATTAAAAATTTAAAATAAAAAAATAAAAAATAAATAATATATTAAATAAATTAATTTTAATAATAAAATAATAAATAATTATTATAATAATATAAAAAATATTTAAAACTGGATTATTAAACACAAGATGCCGGAAAACAAGTTTTTACACAACGACATGAAGTACTATATTCTAAAGATTTAGTTTGTGAAGTTTTAAAATATTTGTACGCAAAAGTGTTGACATGTAATTTAATTGTGTGTTATCTGGAGTTTTATTGACGTAAAATAACCAGTAGAGCAACAAGATTGTGTGTGTGTGTGTGTGTGTGTGTGTGTGTGTGTGCGTGCGTGTGTGTGTGTGCGTGTGTGTGTGTGTGTGTGTGTGTGTGTGTGAGGTCACATTCATCAGTGAAGTCATAAATAAACACCTCCTTTAAATGATTCAGACGTTGTTTACTTGATATTGAGCTCTGGTGTCATGGCAACAGTCGTGGTGGAGACATTTTGGGGAACTTTAAACCACCGCTCTGAGCCGTACACCAAATATTACTTTTGATTTGTTTTGTGTCTTTGTGGTCGTTAAAGATCATAGTTCTGAATAACGAATATAATATACCATATAATATGTATCTACTTTAAAGAGTCCTCTCCTGCTGATGTTCAGGTGTATATCAGTATGTAGTGTCTCTACTTTAAAGAGTCCTCTCCTGCTGATGTTCAGGTGTATATCAGTATGTAGTGTCTCTACTTTAAAGAGTCCTCTCCTGCTGATGTTCAGGTGTATATCAGTATGTAGTGTCTCTACTTTAAAGAGTCCTCTCCTGCTGATGTTCAGGTGTATATCAGTATGTAGTGTCTTACTTTAAAGAGTCCTCTCCTGCTGATGTTCAGGTGTATATCAGTATGTAGTGTTTCTACTTTAAAGAGTCCTCTCCTGCTGATGTTCAGGTGTATATCAGTATGTAGTGTCTCTACTTTAAAGAGTCCTCTCCTGCTGATGTTCAGGTGTATATCAGTATGTAGTGTCTCTACTTTAAAGAGTCCTCTCCTGCTGATGTTCAGGTGTATATCAGTATGTAGTGTATCTACTTTAAAGAGTCCTCTCCTGCTGATGTTCAGGTGTATATCAGTATGTAGTGTCTCTACTTTAAAGAGTCCTCTCCTGCTGATGTTCAGGTGTATATCAGTATGTAGTGTCTCTACTTTAAAGAGTCCTCTCCTGCTGATGTTCAGGTGTATATCAGTATGTAGTGTCTCTACTTTAAAGAGTCCTCTCCTGCTGATGTTCAGGTGTATATCAGTATGTAGTGTTCTACTTTAAAGAGTCCTCTCCTGCTGATGTTCAGGTGTATATCAGTATGTAGTGTCTCTACTTTAAAGAGTCCTCTCCTGCTGATGTTCAGGTGTATATCAGTATGTAGTGTCTCTACTTTAAAGAGTCCTCTCCTGCTGATGTTCAGGTGTATATCAGTATGTAGTGTCTCTACTTTAAAGAGTCCTCTCCTGCTGATGTTCAGGTGTATATCAGTATGTAGTGTCTCTACTTTAAAGAGTCCTCTCCTGCTGATGTTCAGGTGTATATCAGTATGTAGTGTCTCTACTTTAAAGAGTCCTCTCCTGCTGATGTTCAGGTGTATATCAGTATGTAGTGTCTCTACTTTAAAGAGTCCTCTCCTGCTGATGTTCAGGTGTATATCAGTATGTAGTGTCTCTACTTTAAAGAGTCCTCTCCTGCTGATGTTCAGGTGTATATCAGTATGTAGTGTCTCTACTTTAAAGAGTCCTCTCCTGCTGATGTTCAGGTGTATATCAGTATGTAGTGTCTCTACTTTAAAGAGTCTCTCCTGCTGATGTTCAGGTGTATATCAGTATGTAGTGTCTCTACTTTAAAGAGTCCTCTCCTGCTGATGTTCAGGTGTATATCAGTATGTAGTGTCTCTACTTTAAAGAGTCCTCTCCTGCTGATGTTCAGGTGTATATCAGTATGTAGTGTCTCTACTTTAAAGAGTCCTCTCCTGCTGATGTTCAGGTGTATATCAGTATGTAGTGTCTCTACTTTAAAGAGTCCTCTCCTGCTGATGTTCAGGTGTATATCAGTATGTAGTGTCTCTACTTTAAAGAGTCCTCTCCTGCTGATGTTCAGGTGTATATCAGTATGTAGTGTCTCTACTTTAAAGAGTCCTCTCCTGCTGATGTTCAGGTGTATATCAGTATGTAGTGTCTCTACTTTAAAGAGTCCTCTCCTGCTGATGTTCAGGTGTATATCAGTATGTAGTGTCTCTACTTTAAAGAGTCCTCTCCTGCTGATGTTCAGGTGTATATCAGTATGTAGTGTCTCTACTTTAAAGAGTCCTCTCCTGCTGATGTTCAGGTGTATATCAGTATGTAGTGTCTCTACTTTAAAGAGTCCTCTCCTGCTGATGTTCAGGTGTATATCAGTATGTAGTGTCTCTACTTTAAAGAGTCCTCTCCTGCTGATGTTCAGGTGTATATCAGTATGTAGTGTCTCTACTTTAAAGAGTCCTCTCCTGCTGATGTTCAGGTGTATATCAGTATGTAGTGTCTCTACTTTAAAGAGTCCTCTCCTGCTGATGTTCAGGTGTATATCAGTATGTAGTGTCTCTACTTTAAAGAGTCCTCTCCTGCTGATGTTCAGGTGTATATCAGTATGTAGTGTCTCTACTTTAAAGAGTCCTCTCCTGCTGATGTTCAGGTGTATATCAGTATGTAGTGTCTCTACTTTAAAGAGTCCTCTCCTGCTGATGTTCAGGTGTATATCAGTATGTAGTGTCTCTACTTTAAAGAGTCCTCTCCTGCTGATGTTCAGGTGTATATCAGTATGTAGTGTCTCTACTTTAAAGAGTCCTCTCCTGCTGATGTTCAGGTGTATATCAGTATGTAGTGTCTCTACTTTAAAGAGTCCTCTCCTGCTGATGTTCAGGTGTATATCAGTATGTAGTGTCTCTACTTTAAAGAGTCCTCTCCTGCTGATGTTCAGGTGTATATCAGTATGTAGTGTCTCTACTTTAAAGAGTCCTCTCTGCTGATGTTCAGGTGTATATCAGTATGTAGTGTCTCTACTTTAAAGAGTCTCTCCTGCTGATGTTCAGGTGTATATCAGTATGTAGTGTCTCTACTTTAAAGAGTCCTCTCTGCTGATGTTCAGGTGTATATCAGTATGTAGTGTCTCTACTTTAAAGAGTCCTCTCCTGCTGATGTTCAGGTGTATATCAGTATGTAGTGTCTCTACTTTAAAGAGTCCTCTCCTGCTGATGTTCAGGTGTATATCAGTATGTAGTGTCTCTACTTTAAAGAGTCCTCTCCTGCTGATGTTCAGGTGTATATCAGTATGTAGTGTCTCTACTTTAAAGAGTCCTCTCCTGCTGATGTTCAGGTGTATATCAGTATGTAGTGTCTCTACTTTAAAGAGTCCTCTCTGCTGATGTTCAGGTGTATATCAGTATGTAGTGTCTCTACTTTAAAGAGTCCTCTCCTGCTGATGTTCAGGTGTATATCAGTATGTAGTGTCTCTACTTTAAAGAGTCCTCTCCTGCTGATGTTCAGGTGTATATCAGTATGTAGTGTCTCTACTTTAAAGAGTCCTCTCCTGCTGATGTTCAGGTGTATATCAGTATGTAGTGTCTCTACTTTAAAGAGTCCTCTCCTGCTGATGTTCAGGTGTATATCAGTATGTAGTGTCTCTACTTTAAAGAGTCCTCTCTGCTGATGTTCAGGTGTATATCAGTATGTAGTGTCTCTACTTTAAAGAGTCCTCTCCTGCTGATGTTCAGGTGTATATCAGTATGTAGTGTCTTACTTTAAAGAGTCCTCTCCTGCTGATGTTCAGGTGTATATCAGTATGTAGTGTCTCTACTTTAAAGAGTCCTCTCCTGCTGATGTTCAGGTGTATATCAGTATGTAGTGTCTCTACTTTAAAGAGTCCTCTCCTGCTGATGTTCAGGTGTATATCAGTATGTAGTGTCTCTACTTTAAAGAGTCCTCTCTGCTGATGTTCAGGTGTATATCAGTATGTAGTGTCTCTACTTTAAAGAGTCCTCTCCTGCTGATGTTCAGGTGTATATCAGTATGTAGTGTCTCTACTTTAAAGAGTCCTCTCCTGCTGATGTTCAGGTGTATATCAGTATGTAGTGTCTCTACTTTAAAGAGTCCTCTCTGCTGATGTTCAGGTGTATATCAGTATGTAGTGTCTCTACTTTAAAGAGTCCTCTCCTGCTGATGTTCAGGTGTATATCAGTATGTAGTGTCTCTACTTTAAAGAGTCCTCTCTGCTGATGTTCAGGTGTATATCAGTATGTAGTGTCTCTACTTTAAAGAGTCCTCTCCTGCTGATGTTCAGGTGTATATCAGTATGTAGTGTCTCTACTTTAAAGAGTCCTCTCCTGCTGATGTTCAGGTGTATATCAGTATGTAGTGTCTCTACTTTAAAGAGTCCTCTCTGCTGATGTTCAGGTGTATATCAGTATGTAGTGTCTCTACTTTAAAGAGTCCTCTCCTGCTGATGTTCAGGTGTATATCAGTATGTAGTGTCTCTACTTTAAAGAGTCCTCTCCTGCTGATGTTCAGGTGTATATCAGTATGTAGTGTCTCTACTTTAAAGAGTCCTCTCTGCTGATGTTCAGGTGTATATCAGTATGTAGTGTCTCTACTTTAAAGAGTCTCTCTGCTGATGTTCAGGTGTATATCAGTATGTAGTGTCTCTACTTTAAAGAGTCCTCTCCTGCTGATGTTCAGGTGTATATCAGTATGTAGTGTCTCTACTTTAAAGAGTCCTCTCCTGCTGATGTTCAGGTGTATATCAGTATGTAGTGTCTCTACTTTAAAGAGTCCTCTCTGCTGATGTTCAGGTGTATATCAGTATGTAGTGTCTCTACTTTAAAGAGTCCTCTCCTGCTGATGTTCAGGTGTATATCAGTATGTAGTGTCTCTACTTTAAAGAGTCCTCTCTGCTGATGTTCAGGTGTATATCAGTATGTAGTGTCTCTACTTTAAAGAGTCTCTCTGCTGATGTTCAGGTGTATATCAGTATGTAGTGTCTCTACTTTAAAGAGTCTCTCTGCTGATGTTCAGGTGTATATCAGTATGTAGTGTCTCTACTTTAAAGAGTCCTCTCTGCTGATGTTCAGGTGTATATCAGTATGTAGTGTCTCTACTTTAAAGAGTCCTCTCTGCTGATGTTCAGGTGTATATCAGTATGTAGTGTCTCTACTTTAAAGAGTCCTCTCCTGCTGATGTTCAGGTGTATATCAGTATGTAGTGTCTCTACTTTAAAGAGTCCTCTCCTGCTGATGTTCAGGTGTATATCAGTATGTAGTGTCTCTACTTTAAAGAGTCTCTCCTGCTGATGTTCAGGTGTATATCAGTATGTAGTGTCTCTACTTTAAAGAGTCCTCTCCTGCTGATGTTCAGGTGTATATCAGTATGTAGTGTCTCTACTTTAAAGAGTCCTCTCCTGCTGATGTTCAGGTGTATATCAGTATGTAGTGTCTCTACTTTAAAGAGTCCTCTCTGCTGATGTTCAGGTGTATATCAGTATGTAGTGTCTCTACTTTAAAGAGTCTCTCCTGCTGATGTTCAGGTGTATATCAGTATGTAGTGTCTCTACTTTAAAGAGTCCTCTCTGCTGATGTTCAGGTGTATATCAGTATGTAGTGTCTCTACTTTAAAGAGTCCTCTCCTGCTGATGTTCAGGTGTATATCAGTATGTAGTGTCTCTACTTTAAAGAGTCCTCTCCTGCTGATGTTCAGGTGTATATCAGTATGTAGTGTCTCTACTTTAAAGAGTCTCTCCTGCTGATGTTCAGGTGTATATCAGTATGTAGTGTCTCTACTTTAAAGAGTCCTCTCTGCTGATGTTCAGGTGTATATCAGTATGTAGTGTCTCTACTTTAAAGAGTCCTCTCCTGCTGATGTTCAGGTGTATATCAGTATGTAGTGTCTCTACTTTAAAGAGTCCTCTCTGCTGATGTTCAGGTGTATATCAGTATGTAGTGTCTCTACTTTAAAGAGTCCTCTCCTGCTGATGTTCAGGTGTATATCAGTATGTAGTGTCTCTACTTTAAAGAGTCCTCTCCTGCTGATGTTCAGGTGTATATCAGTATGTAGTGTCTCTACTTTAAAGAGTCCTCTCTGCTGATGTTCAGGTGTATATCAGTATGTAGTGTCTCTACTTTAAAGAGTCCTCTCCTGCTGATGTTCAGGTGTATATCAGTATGTAGTGTCTCTACTTTAAAGAGTCCTCTCTGCTGATGTTCAGGTGTATATCAGTATGTAGTGTCTCTACTTTAAAGAGTCCTCTCTGCTGATGTTCAGGTGTATATCAGTATGTAGTGTCTCTACTTTAAAGAGTCCTCTCCTGCTGATGTTCAGGTGTATATCAGTATGTAGTGTCTCTACTTTAAAGAGTCCTCTCCTGCTGATGTTCAGGTGTATATCAGTATGTAGTGTCTCTACTTTAAAGAGTCCTCTCTGCTGATGTTCAGGTGTATATCAGTATGTAGTGTCTCTACTTTAAAGAGTCCTCTCCTGCTGATGTTCAGGTGTATATCAGTATGTAGTGTCTCTACTTTAAAGAGTCCTCTCCTGCTGATGTTCAGGTGTATATCAGTATGTAGTGTCTCTACTTTAAAGAGTCCTCTCCTGCTGATGTTCAGGTGTATATCAGTATGTAGTGTCTCTACTTTAAAGAGTCCTCTCCTGCTGATGTTCAGGTGTATATCAGTATGTAGTGTCTCTACTTTAAAGAGTCCTCTCCTGCTGATGTTCAGGTGTATATCAGTATGTAGTGTCTCTACTTTAAAGAGTCCTCTCCTGCTGATGTTCAGGTGTATATCAGTATGTAGTGTCTCTACTTTAAAGAGTCCTCTCCTGCTGATGTTCAGGTGTATATCAGTATGTAGTGTCTCTACTTTAAAGAGTCCTCTCTGCTGATGTTCAGGTGTATATCAGTATGTAGTGTCTCTACTTTAAAGAGTCTCTCCTGCTGATGTTCAGGTGTATATCAGTATGTAGTGTCTCTACTTTAAAGAGTCCTCTCCTGCTGATGTTCAGGTGTATATCAGTATGTAGTGTCTCTACTTTAAAGAGTCTCTCTGCTGATGTTCAGGTGTATATCAGTATGTAGTGTCTTACTTTAAAGAGTCCTCTCTGCTGATGTTCAGGTGTATATCAGTATGTAGTGTCTCTACTTTAAAGAGTCTCTCCTGCTGATGTTCAGGTGTATATCAGTATGTAGTGTCTCTACTTTAAAGAGTCCTCTCTGCTGATGTTCAGGTGTATATCAGTATGTAGTGTCTCTACTTTAAAGAGTCCTCTCTGCTGATGTTCAGGTGTATATCAGTATGTAGTGTCTCTACTTTAAAGAGTCCTCTCCTGCTGATGTTCAGGTGTATATCAGTATGTAGTGTCTCTACTTTAAAGAGTCCTCTCTGCTGATGTTCAGGTGTATATCAGTATGTAGTGTCTCTACTTTAAAGAGTCCTCTCTGCTGATGTTCAGGTGTATATCAGTATGTAGTGTCTCTACTTTAAAGAGTCCTCTCCTGCTGATGTTCAGGTGTATATCAGTATGTAGTGTCTCTACTTTAAAGAGTCCTCTCCTGCTGATGTTCAGGTGTATATCAGTATGTAGTGTCTCTACTTTAAAGAGTCTCTCCTGTGATGTTCAGGTGTATATCAGTATGTAGTGTCTCTACTTTAAAGAGTCCTCTCCTGCTGATGTTCAGGTGTATATCAGTATGTAGTGTCTCTACTTTAAAGAGTCCTCTCCTGCTGATGTTCAGGTGTATATCAGTATGTAGTGTCTCTACTTTAAAGAGTCCTCTCTGCTGATGTTCAGGTGTATATCAGTATGTAGTGTCTCTACTTTAAAGAGTCCTCTCCTGCTGATGTTCAGGTGTATATCAGTATGTAGTGTCTTACTTTAAAGAGTCCTCTCTGTGATGTTCAGGTGTATATCAGTATGTAGTGTCTCTACTTTAAAGAGTCCTCTCCTGCTGATGTTCAGGTGTATATCAGTATGTAGTGTCTCTACTTTAAAGAGTCCTCTCCTGCTGATGTTCAGGTGTATATCAGTATGTAGTGTCTCTACTTTAAAGAGTCTCTCCTGCTGATGTTCAGGTGTATATCAGTATGTAGTGTCTCTACTTTAAAGAGTCCTCTCCTGCTGATGTTCAGGTGTATATCAGTATGTAGTGTCTCTACTTTAAAGAGTCCTCTCCTGCTGATGTTCAGGTGTATATCAGTATGTAGTGTCTCTACTTTAAAGAGTCCTCTCTGCTGATGTTCAGGTGTATATCAGTATGTAGTGTCTCTACTTTAAAGAGTCCTCTCTGCTGATGTTCAGGTGTATATCAGTATGTAGTGTCTCTACTTTAAAGAGTCTCTCCTGCTGATGTTCAGGTGTATATCAGTATGTAGTGTCTCTACTTTAAAGAGTCCTCTCCTGCTGATGTTCAGGTGTATATCAGTATGTAGTGTCTCTACTTTAAAGAGTCTCTCTGCTGATGTTCAGGTGTATATCAGTATGTAGTGTCTCTACTTTAAAGAGTCCTCTCTGCTGATGTTCAGGTGTATATCAGTATGTAGTGTCTCTACTTTAAAGAGTCCTCTCCTGCTGATGTTCAGGTGTATATCAGTATGTAGTGTCTCTACTTTAAAGAGTCCTCTCTGCTGATGTTCAGGTGTATATCAGTATGTAGTGTCTCTACTTTAAAGAGTCCTCTCTGCTGATGTTCAGGTGTATATCAGTATGTAGTGTCTCTACTTTAAAGAGTCCTCTCTGCTGATGTTCAGGTGTATATCAGTATGTAGTGTCTCTACTTTAAAGAGTCCTCTCTGCTGATGTTCAGGTGTATATCAGTATGTAGTGTCTCTACTTTAAAGAGTCCTCTCCTGCTGATGTTCAGGTGTATATCAGTATGTAGTGTCTCTACTTTAAAGAGTCCTCTCTGCTGATGTTCAGGTGTATATCAGTATGTAGTGTCTCTACTTTAAAGAGTCCTCTCCTGCTGATGTTCAGGTGTATATCAGTATGTAGTGTCTCTACTTTAAAGAGTCCTCTCTGCTGATGTTCAGGTGTATATCAGTATGTAGTGTCTCTACTTTAAAGAGTCCTCTCCTGCTGATGTTCAGGTGTATATCAGTATGTAGTGTCTCTACTTTAAAGAGTCCTCTCTGCTGATGTTCAGGTGTATATCAGTATGTAGTGTCTCTACTTTAAAGAGTCTCTCTGCTGATGTTCAGGTGTATATCAGTATGTAGTGTCTCTACTTTAAAGAGTCCTCTCTGCTGATGTTCAGGTGTATATCAGTATGTAGTGTCTCTACTTTAAAGAGTCCTCTCCTGCTGATGTTCAGGTGTATATCAGTATGTAGTGTCTCTACTTTAAAGAGTCCTCTCTGCTGATGTTCAGGTGTATATCAGTATGTAGTGTCTCTACTTTAAAGAGTCCTCTCCTGCTGATGTTCAGGTGTATATCAGTATGTAGTGTCTCTACTTTAAAGAGTCCTCTCTGCTGATGTTCAGGTGTATATCAGTATGTAGTGTCTCTACTTTAAAGAGTCCTCTCCTGCTGATGTTCAGGTGTATATCAGTATGTAGTGTCTCTACTTTAAAGAGTCCTCTCCTGCTGATGTTCAGGTGTATATCAGTATGTAGTGTCTCTACTTTAAAGAGTCCTCTCCTGCTGATGTTCAGGTGTATATCAGTATGTAGTGTCTCTACTTTAAAGAGTCCTCTCCTGCTGATGTTCAGGTGTATATCAGTATGTAGTGTCTCTACTTTAAAGAGTCCTCTCTGCTGATGTTCAGGTGTATATCAGTATGTAGTGTCTCTACTTTAAAGAGTCCTCTCTGCTGATGTTCAGGTGTATATCAGTATGTAGTGTCTCTACTTTAAAGAGTCCTCTCCTGCTGATGTTCAGGTGTATATCAGTATGTAGTGTCTCTACTTTAAAGAGTCCTCTCCTGCTGATGTTCAGGTGTATATCAGTATGTAGTGTCTCTACTTTAAAGAGTCCTCTCTGCTGATGTTCAGGTGTATATCAGTATGTAGTGTCTTACTTTAAAGAGTCCTCTGTGTGTCAGGTGTATATCAGTATGTAGTGTCTCTACTTTAAAGAGTCCTCTCTGCTGATGTTCAGGTGTATATCAGTATGTAGTGTCTCTACTTTAAAGAGTCTCTCTGCTGATGTTCAGGTGTATATCAGTATGTAGTGTCTCTACTTTAAAGAGTCCTCTCCTGCTGATGTTCAGGTGTATATCAGTATGTAGTGTCTCTACTTTAAAGAGTCCTCTCCTGCTGATGTTCAGGTGTATATCAGTATGTAGTGTCTCTACTTTAAAGAGTCCTCTCCTGCTGATGTTCAGGTGTATATCAGTATGTAGTGTCTCTACTTTAAAGAGTCCTCTCCTGCTGATGTTCAGGTGTATATCAGTATGTAGTGTCTCTACTTTAAAGAGTCCTCTCTGCTGATGTTCAGGTGTATATCAGTATGTAGTGTCTCTACTTTAAAGAGTCCTCTCCTGCTGATGTTCAGGTGTATATCAGTATGTAGTGTCTCTACTTTAAAGAGTCCTCTCCTGCTGATGTTCAGGTGTATATCAGTATGTAGTGTCTCTACTTTAAAGAGTCCTCTCCTGCTGATGTTCAGGTGTATATCAGTATGTAGTGTCTCTACTTTAAAGAGTCCTCTCCTGCTGATGTTCAGGTGTATATCAGTATGTAGTGTCTCTACTTTAAAGAGTCCTCTCCTGCTGATGTTCAGGTGTATATCAGTATGTAGTGTCTCTACTTTAAAGAGTCCTCTCCTGCTGATGTTCAGGTGTATATCAGTATGTAGTGTCTCTACTTTAAAGAGTCTCTCTGCTGATGTTCAGGTGTATATCAGTATGTAGTGTCTCTACTTTAAAGAGTCCTCTCCTGCTGATGTTCAGGTGTATATCAGTATGTAGTGTCTCTACTTTAAAGAGTCCTCTCCTGCTGATGTTCAGGTGTATATCAGTATGTAGTGTCTCTACTTTAAAGAGTCCTCTCTGCTGATGTTCAGGTGTATATCAGTATGTAGTGTCTCTACTTTAAAGAGTCCTCTCTGCTGATGTTCAGGTGTATATCAGTATGTAGTGTCTCTACTTTAAAGAGTCCTCTCCTGCTGATGTTCAGGTGTATATCAGTATGTAGTGTCTCTACTTTAAAGAGTCCTCTCCTGCTGATGTTCAGGTGTATATCAGTATGTAGTGTCTCTACTTTAAAGAGTCCTCTCCTGCTGATGTTCAGGTGTATATCAGTATGTAGTGTCTCTACTTTAAAGAGTCCTCTCTGCTGATGTTCAGGTGTATATCAGTATGTAGTGTCTCTACTTTAAAGAGTCCTCTCCTGCTGATGTTCAGGTGTATATCAGTATGTAGTGTCTCTACTTTAAAGAGTCTCTCTGCTGATGTTCAGGTGTATATCAGTATGTAGTGTCTCTACTTTAAAGAGTCCTCTCTGCTGATGTTCAGGTGTATATCAGTATGTAGTGTCTCTACTTTAAAGAGTCCTCTCCTGCTGATGTTCAGGTGTATATCAGTATGTAGTGTCTCTACTTTAAAGAGTCCTCTCCTGCTGATGTTCAGGTGTATATCAGTATGTAGTGTCTCTACTTTAAAGAGTCCTCTCCTGCTGATGTTCAGGTGTATATCAGTATGTAGTGTCTCTACTTTAAAGAGTCCTCTCCTGCTGATGTTCAGGTGTATATCAGTATGTAGTGTCTCTACTTTAAAGAGTCCTCTCTGCTGATGTTCAGGTGTATATCAGTATGTAGTGTCTCTACTTTAAAGAGTCCTCTCTGCTGATGTTCAGGTGTATATCAGTATGTAGTGTCTCTACTTTAAAGAGTCCTCTCTGCTGATGTTCAGGTGTATATCAGTATGTAGTGTCTCTACTTTAAAGAGTCCTCTCTGCTGATGTTCAGGTGTATATCAGTATGTAGTGTCTCTACTTTAAAGAGTCTCTCCTGCTGATGTTCAGGTGTATATCAGTATGTAGTGTCTCTACTTTAAAGAGTCCTCTCTGCTGATGTTCAGGTGTATATCAGTATGTAGTGTCTCTACTTTAAAGAGTCCTCTCCTGCTGATGTTCAGGTGTATATCAGTATGTAGTGTCTCTACTTTAAAGAGTCCTCTCCTGCTGATGTTCAGGTGTATATCAGTATGTAGTGTCTCTACTTTAAAGAGTCCTCTCTGCTGATGTTCAGGTGTATATCAGTATGTAGTGTCTCTACTTTAAAGAGTCCTCTCTGCTGATGTTCAGGTGTATATCAGTATGTAGTGTCTCTACTTTAAAGAGTCCTCTCCTGCTGATGTTCAGGTGTATATCAGTATGTAGTGTCTCTACTTTAAAGAGTCCTCTCTGCTGATGTTCAGGTGTATATCAGTATGTAGTGTCTCTACTTTAAAGAGTCTCTCCTGCTGATGTTCAGGTGTATATCAGTATGTAGTGTCTCTACTTTAAAGAGTCCTCTCTGCTGATGTTCAGGTGTATATCAGTATGTAGTGTCTCTACTTTAAAGAGTCCTCTCCTGCTGATGTTCAGGTGTATATCAGTATGTAGTGTCTCTACTTTAAAGAGTCCTCTCTGCTGATGTTCAGGTGTATATCAGTATGTAGTGTCTCTACTTTAAAGAGTCCTCTCTGCTGATGTTCAGGTGTATATCAGTATGTAGTGTCTCTACTTTAAAGAGTCCTCTCTGCTGATGTTCAGGTGTATATCAGTATGTAGTGTCTCTACTTTAAAGAGTCCTCTCTGCTGATGTTCAGGTGTATATCAGTATGTAGTGTCTCTACTTTAAAGAGTCCTCTCCTGCTGATGTTCAGGTGTATATCAGTATGTAGTGTCTCTACTTTAAAGAGTCCTCTCTGCTGATGTTCAGGTGTATATCAGTATGTAGTGTCTCTACTTTAAAGAGTCCTCTCCTGCTGATGTTCAGGTGTATATCAGCATGTAGTGTCTCTACTTTAAAGAGTCCTCTCCTGCTGATGTTCAGGTGTATATCAGTGTGTAGTGTCTCTACTTTAAAGAGTCCTCTGCTGCCCCTGTTGTGATGTATCTGAACCTTGTGGGTAAATATCAGACTCGCTCTTCAGTCGTTCCAGTGTTTATTTATAATCATTGAACTACTCACTATGTGGAGATCAAACATGTATGTTTTAAGAAGTACCTCCAACAGTGTGTACAGTTGTAATACATGTGTACATCTCTGAGTTGATGTGACGGTTCGTCCAATCAGCATACAGGGTTTCAAGGTCAACATCAGGCTGAGACTAAACCTGGCTCTCAATCGTCTGTAACTACACTCTCCGTCACAGTGACTTCCTGCGCAGAGGTCAGAGGGCAGAGGTCAGAGGTCAGCTGACGTCCTTCAATCCCACCAATCGGGCGCTCTCCTCCCACAGCCGCCTCGCCATGAAGTCGTCCCGCCCCTCAGGAGCGACTTCCTTCTCCGCACAATCGCTGAAACACAGGAAGCACCGAATGTCAGAGGTGTTACCTGAACTACCCCTGTCCCCTGCCCCAGGTGTGTGTTACCTGAACTACCCCCCTGTCCTCTCCCCAGGTGTGTGTTACCTGAACTACCCCCTGTCCTCTCCCCAGGTGTGTGTTACCTGAACTACCCCCTGTCCTCTCCCCAGGTGTGTGTTTCTGAACTACCCCCTGTCCTCTCCCCAGGTGTGTGTTTACTGAACTACCCCCTGTCCTCTCCTCAGGTGTGTGTTACCTGAACTACCCCCTGTCCTCTCCCCAGATGTGTGTTACCTGAACTACCCCTGTCCTCCCCGGTGTGTGTTACCTGAACTACCCCCTGTCCTCTCCTCAGGTGTGTGTTACCTGAACTACCCCCTGTCCTCTCCCCAGGTGTGTGTTACCTGAACTACCCCCTGTCCTCTCCCCAGGTGTGTGTTACCTGAACTACCCCCTGTCCTCTCCCCAGGTGTGTGTTACTGAAGTACCCCCTATCCTCTCCTCAGGTGTGTGTTACCTGAATTACCCCCTGTCCTCTCCTCAGGTGTGTGTTACCTGAACTACCCCTGTCCTCTCCCCAGGTGTGGTGTTACCTGAACTACCCCCTGTCCTCTCCCCAGGTGTGTGTTACCTGAACTACCCCCTGTCCTCTCCTCAGGTGTGTGTTACCTGAACTACCCCCTGTCCTCTCCCCAGGTGTGTGTTACCTGAACTACCCCCTGTCCCTCCCCAGGTGTGTGTTACCTGAACTACCCCTGTCCTCTCCTCAGGTGTGTGTTACCTGAACTACCCCCTGTCCTCTCCCCCAGGTGTGTGTTTACCTGAACTACCCCCTGTCCTCTCCCCAGGTGTGTGTTACCTGAACTACCCCCTGTCCTCTCCCCAGGTGTGTGTTACCTGAACTACCCCCTGTCCTCTCCCTCAGGTGTGTGTTACCTGAACTACCCCCTGTCCTCTCCCCAGGTGTGGGTTACCTGAACTACCCCCTGTCCTCTCCCCAGGTGTGTGTTACCTGAACTACCCCCTGTCCTCTCCCCAGGTGTGTGTTACCTGAACTACCCCCTGTCCTCTCCCCAGGTGTGTGTTACCTGAACTACCCCCTGTCCTCTCCCCAGGTGTGTGTTACCTGAACTACCCCCTGTCCTCTCCTCAGGTGTGTGTTACCTGAACTACCACCTGGCCCTCTCCCCAGGTGTGTGTACCTGAACTACCCCCTGTCCTCTCCCCAGGTGTGTGTTACCTGAACTACCCTGTCCTCTCCCAGGTGTGTGTTACCTGAAGTACCCCCTGTCCTCTCCTCAGGTGTGTGTTACCTGAATTACCCCCTGTCCTCTCCCCAGGTGTGTGTTACCTGAACTACCCCCTGTCCTCTCCCCAGGTGTGTGTTACCTGAACTACCCCCTGTCCTCTCCCCAGGTGTGTGTTACCTGAACTACCCCCTGTCCTCTCCCCAGTGTGTGTGTTACCTGAACTACCCCTGTCTTCTCAGGTGTTTGTTACTGAAACTCCCTGTCTCTCCCAGGTGTGTTGGTACATGAACTCCCCTGTTCTTCTTCCCAGGTTCTGTGTGTTACCTGAACTACCCCTGTCTCTCCCCATGTGTGTGTTACTGAACTATCCCCTTGTCTCTCCAGGTGTGTGTTACTGATTACCCCTGTTTTCCAGTGTGTTTACTATAGAACCTACACCTTGTCCTCCTCCAGGTGTGTTGTTTTAGGAAATTACCCTCTGTACTTCTCCCAGGTGTGTGTTACCTGAACTACCCGTGTCTTCCTCATGTGTGTGTCAACATGAACTACCCTGTGTCCTTCCGGTGTGTGTTACTGAATACCCCCTGTCCTCTCCTCAGGTGTGTTATACTGAATACCCCTGTCCTCTCCCCAAAGTGTGTGTGTTACTGAATTACCCTGTTCTCCCAGGTGTGTGATTACTGAATCCCTGTCCTTTCCAGGATGTGTGTTATGAAAACCGTCCTTCCAGGATTGCTTGTTGTACTGACTAACACGTCTAGTCCTCTCCTTATACCTTGTGTCTACTTTAATAAAACCATCATTTTTTTTAAACCCACCCTCTCCTCTCTTCATTCCTCCTCACTCCTCTCTTTTTCCCTCCTCATACCCTATCCTACCTCACCTATTTCCCTCTGTATTCTCCCTCCTTCTTCCACTTCTCTTGGTACTCTATATATAGTCCTTTTTTTATTAACTATACTAATATTTCCATCTATATTTATATATATTTACTATATATATTTTCCCCTCTATAGATTTCTATATATTAGTT
>CM070486.1:648918-653918 GCA_036324585.1 Champsocephalus esox
GGTGGGGTGGGGTGGGGTGGGGTGGGGTGGTGGGGTGGGGTGGGGGGGGTGGGGTGGGGTGGGGGGGGGGTGGGGGGGGGGTGGGGGTGGGGTGGGGTGGGTGGGGTGGTGGGGTGGGGGGGGTGGGGGGGGGGGGGGGGGGGGGGGGGGTGGGTGGGGGGGGGGGTGGGGGTGGGGGGGGGGGGGGGGGGGGTGGGTGGGGGGGGGGGGGGAGGGGGGGGGTGTGGGGGGTGTGGGGGGGTGGGGAGGGGGGGGGGGGGGGGGGGGAGGGGGAGGGGGGGGGGGGGGGGGGGGGGGGGGGCGGGGGGGGGTGGGGGTGTGGTGGGTGTGGGGGGGGGGGGGGGGGGGGGGGGGGGGGGGGGGGGGGGGTGGTGGGGGGGGGGGTGGGGGTGTGGGTGGGGGGGGGGTGGGTGGGGGGGGGGGGGGAGGGGGGGGGGGGTGCGGGGGGGGGGGGGGGGGGGGGGTGGGTGGGGGTTGGGGTGTTTGGGGTTTGTTTTGTTGTTTTTTTTTTTTTTTTTTGTTTTTTTTTGTTTGTTTTTTTTTTTTTTTTTTTTTGTTTTTTTGTTTTTTTTTTTTTTTTTTTTGTTATTTTTTTTTTTTTTATTTTTTTTGTTTTTTTTTTGTTTCTTGTTTTTTTTTTGTTTTGTTTTGTGATTTTTTTTTTTGTTTTTTTTATTTTTTTTTTTTTTTGGTTGTTTTTTTATATTCTTTTTTTTCATGAGATTTTTTTTTCTGATTCTATATTTTTGATTTTTTTTTTTTTTATTGCTGATATATGGGAACCAACCTCGAACGCCACGCATGTAACCCCGAGTGGAGATAGTATCTCTTTTAACAGTAGCTGATGATACACTACATACTGATTATACATGCATATCACAGCAGGAGAGGACTCTTTAAAGTAAGAGACACTACATACTGATATACACCTGAACATCACAGGAGAGGACTCTTTAAAGTAGAGACACTACATACTGATATACACCTGAACATCAGCAGGAGAGGACTCTTAAAGTAGAGACACTACATACTGATATACACCTGAACACCAGCAGGAGAGGACTCTTTAAAGTAGAGACACTACATACTGATATACACCTGAACATCAGCAGGAGAGGACTCTTTAAAGTAGAGACACTACATACTGATATACACCTGAACATCAACAGGAGAGGACTCTTTAAAGTAGAGACACTACATACTGATATACACCTGAACACACAGGAGAGGACTCTTTAAAGTAGAGACACTAAAGAAGTTATACCTTATATTATGATACTTTAAATCTGTGTTTACCTGTTTCCCCTCAGGAGGAGGCGGCTCCCCGGCGCTCGGTCTCTGAACTCGCAGGAAGATTTAAAAAGTCGCCGGCTGCTCACGATGCTGCTGGGACAGAGACGGTGAGATCTCACCTGCAAATCAGAAAAGATGCTACGTGTTTGAGTGAAGGAGTAATAATTCACCCAACAGCAGAAACACGTATCCAAAGGGTTTCAAAGCTTCAGTCCTGAGTCACGGAGCCTATGTATACGTGTAATATACATTTAAGCTGAGGTGGGAAGTAGTGGAGTACAAATACTTTGTTACTGTACTTAAGTACATGTTTCTGGTATCAGTACTTTACTCCACTACTTATTTTCTGACGACTTTTTACTTTCTACTTGTGTGTACTTCTACCTGAGTACAGGATGTGTGTACTTGTACTTGAGTACAGGATGTGTGTACTTCTACCTGAGTACAGGATGTGTGTACTTCTACCTGAGTACAGGATGTGTGTACTTCTACCTGAGTACAGGATGTGTGTACTTCTACTGAGTACAGGATGTGTGTACTTCTACCTGAGTACAGGATGTGTGTACTTGTACCTGAGTAAAGGATGTGTGTACTTCTACTGAGTTAAAGGATGTGTGTACTTCTACCTGAGTACAGGATGTGTGTACTTCTACTGAGTGCAGGATGTGTGTACTTCTACCTGAGTACAGGATGTGTGTACTTCTACCTGAGTACAGGATGTGTGTACTTCTACCTGAGTACAGGGATGTGTGTACTTCTACCTGAGTGCAGGATGCGTGTACTTCTACCTGAGTAAAGGATGTGTGTACTTCTACCTGAGTACAGGATGTGTGTGTACTTCTACCTGAGTACAGATGTGTGTACTTCTACTTGAGTACAGGATGTGTGTACTTCTACTGAGTACAGGATGTGTGTACTTGTACTGAGTAAAGGATGTGTGTACTTCTACTGAGTACAGGATGTGTGTACTTCTACCTGAGTACAGGATGTGTGTACTTGTACCTGAGTGCAGGATGTGTGTACTTCTACTGAGTACAGGATGTGTGTACTTCTACTGAGTACAGGATGTGTGTACTTTACTGAGTACAGGATGTGTGTACTTCTACCTGAGTAAAGGATGTGTGTACTTCTACTGAGTACAGGATGTGTGTACTTGTACTGAGTGCAGGATGTGTGTACTTCTACCTGAGTAAAGGATGTGTGTACTTCTACCTGAGTACAGGATGTGTGTACTTCTACCTGAGTACAGGATGTGTGTACTTCTACCTGAGTACAGGATGTGTGTACTTGTACCTGAGTACAGGATGTGTGTACTTCTACCTGAGTACAGGATGTGTGTACTTCTACCTGAGTACAGGATGTGTGTACTTCTACCTGAGTACAGGATGTGTGTACTTCTACCTGAGTACAGGATGTGTGTACTTCTACCTGAGTACAGGATGTGTGTACTTCTACCTGAGTGCAAGGATGTGTGTACTTCTACCTGAGTAGGCTACAGGATGTGTGTACTAGAAAGATATAGTATGAGTTCTGTGTCTCTGATCTCGTTTATAAGATATATAAATTCTCTCTAGAACATGAGGCCCGTAAACAAGACGTCTCCTGACGTAAACAACAACAACGTGATGTAAACAACAACGTCCCCTCGGAGCTCCGTAAGAGCAGAGCTGTCTGACGCTCTGATCAGAGAAACCCTGAGCAGGGTTCAGCAAGTGAGCACGTGACTCACGCAGTCTCAGCTTCCGGGTAGCACCCACACACGTGTGTCACGGTGTGGGCTGAATAAGACCTCTAACCCTTGATTACCCAGCTTGGTTGGAGTTCTGAGGAAAGACGACACCTTGTGGTGAAGTTCGGTACAGCGGTCAGATGTCTTACTCTGGAAAAGCAAAGTAGTGGATTTTATCAAACTGAAACGTAGTTTGTTTCCAGGAGAAGCCGGTCAGACGGAGACCTCCTCGCTCTCTGGACCTCCAGCCCCCCGGAGACCAGCAGGTGAGACCGGAGCGCTATGAGGTCACAGGACTAAACCAGCAAGCAGGTGTTTCTCCTGAGCTTGGATTTAAAAGTGTGTGTGTGTGTGTGTGTGTGTGTGTGTGTGTGGTGTGTGTGTGTGTGTGCAGCCTCCAGGTGTCACCTCTCCTCTACCTGCCAAAGCCAAAAGGAACTCGGCTCTGATCGAGAAGCTGCAGGTGAGACTACTGACGTATATTTATGTGGTAGAACAAAACTTTAAGATCTATTCAGCGTATGTCTACCACAGACCAGATTTCAGGACTGCTGACTCAGGTCAGGGTTCAGGACTCATAATGCTGACTCAGGTCAGGGTTCAGGACTCATAATGCTGACTCAGGTCAGGGGTCAGGACTCATAATGCTGACTCAGGTCAGGGGTCAGGACTCATAATGCTGACTCAGGTCAGGGGTTCAGGACTCATAATGCTGACTCAGGTCAGGGGTCAGGACTCATAATGCTGACTCAGGTCAGGGGTCAGGACTCATAATGCTGACTCAGGTCAGGGTCAGGACTCATAATGCTGACTCAGGTCAGGGGTCAGGACTCATAATGCTGACTCAGGTCAGGGGTCAGGACTCATAATGCTGACTCAGGGTTCAGGACTCATAATGCTGACTCAGGTCAGGGGTCAGGACTCATAATGCTGACTCAGGTCAGGGGTCAGGACTCATAATGCTGACTCAGGGTCAGGACTCATAATGCTGACTCAGGTCAGGGTCAGGACTCATAATGCTGACTCAGGTCAGGGTCAGGACTCATAATGCTGACTCAGGTCAGGGGTTCAGGACTCATAATGCTGACTCAGGTCAGGGGTCAGGACTCATAATGCTGACTCAGGTCAGGGGTCAGGACTCATAATGCTGACTCATGGGGTTCAGGACTCATAATGCTGACTCAGGTCAGGGGTCAGGACTCATAATGCTGACTCAGGTCAGGGGTCAGGACTCATAATGCTGACTCAGGGTTCAGGACTCATAATGCTGACTCAGGTCAGGGTCAGGACTCATAATGCTGACTCAGTCAGGGTTCAGGACTCATAATGCTGACTCAGGTCAGGGTCAGGACTCATAATGCTGACTCAGGGTTCAGGACTCATAATGCTGACTCAGGTCAGGGGTCAGGACTCATAATGCTGACTCAGGGTTCAGGACTCATAATGCTGACTCAGGGGTCAGGACTCATAATGCTGACTCAGGTCAGGGGTCAGGACTCATAATGCTGACTCAGGTCAGGGGTTCAGGACTCATAATGCTGACTCAGGGGTCAGGACTCATAATGCTGACTCAGGTCAGGGTTCAGGACTCATAATGCTGACTCAGGTCAGGGTTCAGGACTCATAATGCTGACTCAGGTCAGGGTCAGGACTCATAATGCTGACTCAGGGTTCAGGACTCATAATGCTGACTCAGGTCAGGGTTCAGGACTCATAATGCTGACTCAGGTCAGGGGTCAGGACTCATAATGCTGACTCAGGTCAGGGTCAGGACTCATAATGCTGACTCAGGGGTTCAGGACTCATAATGCTGACTCAGGTCAGGGGTCAGGACTCATAATGCTGACTCAGGTCAGGGTTCAGGACTCATAATGCTGACTCAGGTCAGGGTCAGGACTCATAATGCTGACTCAGGTCAGGGGTTCAGGACTCATAATGCTGACTCAGGTCAGGGTCAGGACTCATAATGCTGACTCAG
>CM070486.1:658918-736418 GCA_036324585.1 Champsocephalus esox
AGATTACAACAAAAATACTCAAACAAACAAAAAGTATTCCAGTATTTCCGACCGTTGAAAAGTCCACAGGGTTCCCTCTCTGGCTCCCTGGCGCTGGATCCTCGCTATAAAACACAGACAATTACATTCAGTATGTCGTACCATTTTAAACCAAAGACCCACAAGGTTTCATTCATGTTCCTGGAAATGCTAACGCTAGCTCCGTGACATTAGCTCTTCACAATAAACGAGACAACAAGACGTAAGTATCTTGTTTTTGTACCTTTCTAAAGATTCAAGACTTCAAATATTTGTCTTTTGTTTATCTGCGGTGTTAAATCTCAACAAAAAAAACTAAATATCCAAAGATTATTCCTGTATTTTAAACGCGAAAGACCCACTAGGTTTTATGTACTTGTATGCTAATGCTAACGCTAGCTCTGTGATAATAGAGACAAAAGGACAAAGTATTCCTGTATTTTACACCATATTGTTCGCGAAAGACCGACTAGATTTATTTATGTTTATGCTAATGCTAACGCTAGCTCCGTGACATTATCTCTTCACAATAAAGCAGACAAATTGAATAGAAAAAAGTATTCCTGTATGTTCTACCATTTAAAGGCTATATATCCACAGGGCTGATTGTATTGTTATGCTAATGCTAACCCTAGCTCTGTGATGTTTACTTTCCACAATAATAGAGACAAAATTACGATGTTTTTAGAAATTAAAGACCCACAAGTTTATTTGTCTGTTTATGCTAACGCTAGCTCTGTGACATTACATCACATCACATGACATGTCACTGGTTCGACACTTTTATCCAAAGCGACTCACATACTCACACTGTGGACAATCCCCACCGGAGCACTTTGGGGTGAAGCGTCTCAACGACATGCTGACATTATCTCTTTACAATAAAAGTGTTTCTGTATTTGTCACCATGTTAGGGGCTGGAGACCTGAAGGATCATTTGATTCCGATGCTCACGCTAACCCTGACTCCGTGGGGTCATCTCTCCACAATAAAAGACACAAAAGGTGATTTAGTGCTGAAATGAAACCGCTTAGCGCCCGGTGATGACGACAGGGTTTTCCATGTTGGCAGGACTCTGCGTTAAGCTGTGGAAACACGAGAGGAAACCTGGCGTGCACTTTCATCTGTTTGATCCTCTCAATCCCCGCGGAGAGGAAACAGAAGGTGGCTCTAACTGGACATGTTTCCATGTAAAAGTAAAAGACTATCTTGACCGCACAGACATTTCCACGTCCTAGGGATTTCAAAATAAAGCCCCCCAAAATTAAACGCTAAATATACCTTGGCATCATTTAAGGTTCTTTCCAGTGAGATATGGGTCCAGAAGTGTCTCTAGATCGTAGGTAAGTACAGTCCTGTATCTTCTTAATCTTCAACATGGGCTGACACACTCACAAAGCAAGGGGTTTCAAAATAAAGAGCAAGATAATAATAATTCATTTATTTTATATAGGCTCTCAAGGTCGCCGTACAAACACATACAAAACAAGATACACAATACATTACAGCAGCATAAGAGACATAAACAAGACACTGCAGTATACAAATCAATCAAATAAATAAAACAGAGGACGTGTGATGGGTAGCGATCAGGTGGATATGCGAGTGTGAAGAGATGTGTTTGAGACGTGATGTGAGAATGGAGAGAGTCAGTGTTGCGGATGTCAGGTGGGGGGGGTGCAGAGCGGCTGAAGGTCCGTCCACACAGCAGCTTTAAACTAATCTTCCAACGCTTCTCTGCCCGTTGACTTTGAATGGGGATGACGTCACTTTGCCTCGCTTTTCGCCGAACTGCATTGTGGGGGAGCGAAGCGAAGATTTCCAGGATTTTCGGGATTCCAAAGTTGAGCAATGTTCAACTTTTGAAGCTGAGCTGGAAGCGTCGGCCAATCAAACACGTTTATGCAAATCTGACAGTAGAAGCGCTAGCCAATCAAACCGCGTGTGAGCAGGGAGAGCCAGACCGCGGTTCATTTCCTCATATTCCAAACGAGAAGTTACGGGAGCAAATCACCCGGTTCTTTACGATCAGAACTATTACCGGCCCCGGGATACAAACCCGGAGGAACCAGCATGGAGGGAGGAGGCAGAGGCAGTGGGGAAACTGGTAGGGTTTCGCCTGTTTGGGGAGTTTATATATATATATATATTGCTCGCATAAAATCCCCGGGGTTTTTTGCTTTGTATGTCGGGGGCGGGAGATTCATGTGATTGGTTGTTGGTCGCGTTGCTCGCAAAAAATCCCCAAGCTGTCAGACACGCCCAGCTCCAAGATGTTCAAGATGTTTGAAAAGCTGCCGCGTGGACGTACCGTAAAGCTTCTGTGTGGACGTACCGTAAAGCTGCCGTGTGGACGTACCGTAAAGCTGCCGTGTGGACGTACCGTTAAGCTGCTGTGTGGACGTACCGTAAAGCTGCCGTGTGGACGTACCGTTAAGCTGCTGTGTGGACGTACCGTTAAGCTGCTGTGTGGACGTACCGTAAAGCTGCCGTGTGGACGTACCGTAAAGCTGCTGTGTGGACGTACCGTAAAGCTGCCGTGTGGACGTACCGTAAAGCTGCCGTGTGGACGTACCGTAAAGCTGCTGTGTGGACGTACCGTAAAGCTGCTGTGTGGACGTACCGTAAAGCTGCTGTGTGGACGTACCGTAAAGCTGCTGTGTGCTTATATGTCAGGGAAGAGAGTTTTCGAAAAGTCTTCCAAATTACAAAACAGACAATTTGATAGAGAAACAGCAAATTCTTCAAAGCAAGAATCAGAATAATTGTATTTGTGCGGCAACGAGGGAATTCACAATTTCTCATAATGTGCAAGTAGAGGTTTGTCTTAATTTGAGTTAATCAGAGAGAGCGAGCTTCCCCTCTGACATGGACTCACACGATTAGATTAAAGAAAAGAAGCTTCTAGCTCCGGCAGTGTCTCAGTCAGGAGAGGCTTGGACTGTGGTTCGCCGGTTCAAGTCCCTGAACAGACCTAAATATGAAGTGTGGACTGCTACTTGGAGAGGTCCCAGTTCACCTCCTGCCCTGCCGTGGTGCCCTTGAGCAAGGCACCAGACAACCCTCCTCACTCCCATTGCTCCCCGGGCGCTGTACAATAGCTGCCCACTGCTCCTGGTGCTAGACTCCCGGTGCTAGACTCCTGGTGCTAGACTCCTGGTGCTAGACTCCCTGGTGCTAGACTCCTGGTGCTAGACTCCCGGTGCTAGACTCCTGGAGCTAGACTCCCGGTGCTAGACTCCCGGTGCTAGACTCCCGGTGCTAGACTCCCGGTGCTAGACTCCCGGTGCTAGACTCCCGGTGCTAGACTCCCGGTGCTAGACTCCCGGTGCTAGACTCCCGGTGCTAGACTCCCGGTGCTAGACTCCCGGTTATACCTTGAACGTTTTTTTTATTTTGCTTCTCTTTGTTATAATTATTATAATTATTGTTGTTTGTTTTATTTCTAACATTGACGAATAGAAATAAGTTGGACATGGACCGGCACGCCTATACAGAGAGTCCATGTAAAGCTTCTGCATTCATTCAGAAGCTTTATTTTGAAAATCCTCATTGTGTGAGTATGTCAGTCCCCTGCGTCTGAACACTGTGATTGGCTTGTGGGAATAGAGACGATGTGATTGGAGGGCTGAGCGCAGTGAGATGGAAGACAAATAATGAGTATTTTTTGTAAGTGTCTTTCGATGCTGTACTTTTCACGGAAGTAAACATTTTAAATCAGGACTTTTACTTGAAGTGGAGTACTTTAAGACCTTAGTATTTGTACTTTTACCTAAGTAAATATCTGAGGAATTCTTCCAACACTTCTTTGTACCCCTCCAAACATCCACAGTGTGATGAAGGGGTTAGTCTTGCTGCAGAGGGAGAACTCTCGTTCCTCTGGGAGCGCACGGGTTAATGATCACTGAGGGTTTCCCCGTGCTGAGCTCTGATTAACCTCTGATCTGATCAACACATCGTTTCTGTGGAAAGCTGCTCGGATTCCCGGAGGTCACACTCAGTATAAACGACGGCCTTTAGAGAGAGGGTGGGGAGACGAGGTGGGGAGACGAGGTGAGACTGAGAATGTTCCAAATATCCTAAAGACTACGAATTATAGCTGAAAATGGTCTGAAAAATGTCAGCTGTTTTCAGTTTGGTCAGAAATGCTGCTTTTCTTTCTCGTTATTCTCCTTGTCTTCGTGGACTTTTAGTATTGCTCTCTCTCTCTCCCTCTCTCCCTCTCTCCCTCTCTCCCTCTCTCTTCTTAGTGGATCTTCTGCGTCTCTCTCTCTCTCTAGGTCTCATCTCAGTCCATTCCCATCCTCTGTACGTCTTGTTAAAAGTTGTACAGACGAAGCTGTTGCAGATGTGTTGAGGTGACGCTCTCACGGTCGGTCTGTTCCCAGTGTTCATTATTGGTTTAAATGGTTTAGCTGGATCACTGCCGGCGGCTCTGAGACAATTAGAGAGCGGCATCAATACAGACATCTGACCACGGTCCACCCGACACGTCAAGACAAACGATTAAGTAGAGAACACTGGATTTGCTTCTTAGGTTTGGGACTGTTTGGATCAGTCCAACGGGACCCAACTCAAACACAGCCATTGTTCCACCGACCCGAACCCTCGACTCCAGTTGTGTCCGCAGGGGAAATGTTCTCACTTGTAATATGTTTATTGGTTTACTCAAATGTTTCCAGACCTTTCTCTGAACTGATGAAGCAGAGTTGACCTGGGTGGACACAAAGCAAGGTTTTTCAGGATAGAGCTTCTGAATGAAACCCGATAAAGGCTCTCAGGGGGAAAGGTTTTCAGGATTCTCTCAGCATTACATGAGAAGATGTTCCTGTTGATTGGACTCAAGCAGAGTCAGAGGTGTCAGTCACACAGCGAGGATTTCCAAAATAAAGCTGGTCACTGCACCACTCCATTATGATAGAGACAGTACCAATGAACTGGCCAGATGTATGGAGAACCGGGAGGACTGGAAGCGGCGAGGGAGGGCTCGTCTGAGGACGACCGAGAGAGAGATGGTACGGTACTGAAGTAGTTTCGCTCTGAGGGACTAGTACAGGTATGCTGAGCCTCTCGGCCTGCTGCAGGACAGGTGAGTCCGTTATGTAACCCCAGTCAGGTAAAGCCTCTTGGCTCGGCCTCTGTCCAGAACACCCTGCGGCGGGGTGATCTCATTAGGGAGTTATTCCAGGAGCCTGCTTGATGTCTGCTGCAGGATCCGAGAGGGTTAGAGAGTCCTGAGGTTTGCTCTGCAGACTCCTGCAGCGGCACTGGATTTACCACCAATTCTGTGTGTTTTTGAATCGAACAGGCTTTTCGTGTTGTTCTTCAAACGCCCAGGTCTTTCCGAAACCTTCCCCCCTCCCCCAACACCTGGGTCCCGGTGTCTTTGTCCTTTTCCCCCGCCGCCATGGGGAACCACGGTTCGAACCTGGACGACATCCTGGCGGAGGACATGCACCACTGGTACAACAAGTTCATGAAGGAGTCTCCGTCGGGTCTGATTACGCTGTTCGAGCTGAAGGCCATCCTGGGTCTGAAGGGCATGACGGAGAACGCCAACAGCTACGTGGACCAGGTCTTCTTCACCTTCGACATGGACGGGGTGCGTTCACACAACACTCACAAAATCAAACGCTAGATAGGTCGGGTTCAGATGTGGCAAAAGTACACACATCCTTTACTCAAGTAGAAGTACACACATATTTTACTCAAGTAGAAGTACAGATACTCATGTTTAAAAATACTCTGGTGAAAGTAGAAGTACTGACTAAACTTCTTTACTCAAGTAAAAGTAAAGAGGCTTTGAAGTGTCCTTCAGTAGAAAGTACCCATAGCTAGCAGCTGCTTTAAAGAGTACCTGACCTCCCTTTATATCAATAGAACAATAATGTCATTGTTAGCTAATGAATGTTTCCATGGTGACCAACGGCAACATGACAACGTTTCCATTGGTCCCTCTTCTTTAGAGAAGACCAGGAAGTGATGGATACACGGATCGAGTTCCAACCAATAGGCACGCAGTGACTCTAAAGAATAAAGACCACGCACCAACACACATTCAGACTAAAGGAACCAGCTGTTTGGGACATGAGAGAAGTAGAAAGTACAGTATTTGAGTTCAACATGAGAGAAGTAGAAAGTACAGGTATTTGAGTTCAACATGTAAGAAGTAGAAAGTACAGGTATTTGAGTTCAACATGTGAGAAGTAGAAAGTACAGGTATTTGAGTTCAACATGTAAGAAGTAGAAAGTACAGGTATTTGAGTTCAACATGTGAGAAGTAGAAAGTACAGGTATTTGAGTTCAACATGAGAGAAGTAGAAAGTACAGGTATTTGAGTTCAACATGTAAGAAGTAGAAAGTACAGGTATTTGAGTTCAACATGTGAGAAGTAGAAAGTACAGGTATTTGAGTTCAACATGTAAGAAGTAGAAAGTACAGGTATTTGAGTTCAACATGAGAGAAGTAGAAAGTACAGGTATTTGAGTTCAACATGTAAGAAGTAGAAAGTACAGGTATTTGGGTTCAACATGTGAGAAGTAGAAAGTACAGGTATTTGAGTTCAACATGTAAGAAGTAGAAAGTACAGGTATTTGGGTTCAACATGTGAGAAGTAGAAAGTACAGGTATTTGTGTTCAACATGTAAGAAGTAGAAAGTACAGGTATTTGAGTTCAATATGTAAGAAGTAGAAAGTACAGGTATTTGAGTTCAACATGTAAGAAGTACAAAGTACAGGTATTTGAGTTCAACATGTAAGAAGTACAAAGTACAGGTATTTGTGTTCAACATGTAAGAAGTAGAAAGTACAGGTATTTGAGTTCAATATGTAAGAAGTAGAAAGTACAGGTATTTGAGTTCAACATGTAAGAAGTAGAAAGTACAGGTATTTGAGTTCAACATGAGAGAAGTAGAAAGTACAGGTATTTGAGTTCAACATGTGAGAAGTAGAAAGTACAGGTATTTGAGTTCAACATGAGAGAAGTAGAAAGTACAGGTATTTGTGTTCAACATGTAAGAAGTAGAAAGTACAGGTATTTGTGTTCAACATGTAAGAAGTAGAAAGTACAGGTATTTGAGTTCAACATGTGAGAAGTAGAAAGTACAGGTATTTGAGTTCAACATGTAAGAAGTAGAAAGTACAGGTATTTGAGTTCAACATGTGAGAAGTAGAAAGTACAGGTATTTGAGTTCAACATGTAAGAAGTAGAAAGTACAGGTATTTGAGTTCAACATGTAAGAAGTAGAAAATACAGGTATTTGAGTTCAACATGTGAGAAGTAGAAAGTACAGGTATTTGTGTTCAACATAAGAGAAGTAAAAAGTACAGGTATTTGTGTTCAACATGTAAGAAGTAGAAAGTACAGGTATTTGAGTTCAACATGTGAGAAGTAGAAAGTACAGGTATTTGTGTTCAACATGTAAGAAGTAGAAAGTACAGGTATTTGAGTTCAACATGTAAGAAGTAGAAAGTACAGGTATTTGTGTTCAACATGTAAGAAGTAGAAAGTACAGGTATTTGAGTTCAACATGTAAGAAGTAGAAAGTACAGGTATTTGAGTTCAACATGTAAGAAGTAGAAAGTACAGGTATTTGTGTTCAACCTGTAAGAAGTAGAAAGTACAGGTATTTGAGTTCAACATGAGAGAAGTAGAAAGTACAGGTATTTGAGTTCAACATGTAAGAAGTAGAAAGTACAGGTATTTGAGTTCAACATGTAAGAAGTAGAAAGTTCAAGTATTTGTGTTCAACATGTAAGAAGTAGAAAGTACAGGTATTTGAGTTCAACATGTAAGAAGTAGAAAGTACAGGTAGTTGAGTTCAACATGTAAGAAGTAGAAAGTACAGGTATTTGTGTTCAACATGTAAAAAGTAGAAAGTACAGGTATTTGTGTTCAACACGTAAGAAGTAGAAAGTTCAGGTATTTGAGTTCAACATGTAAGAAGTAGAAAGTACAGGTATTTGAGTTCAACATGTAAGAAGTAGAAAGTACAGGTATTTGTGTTCAACATGTAAGAAGTAGAAAGTACAGGTATTTGAGTTCAACATGTGAGAAGTAGAAAGTACAGGTATTTGAGTTCAACATGTAAGAAGTAGAAAGTACAGGTATTTGTGTTCAACCTGTAAGAAGTAGAAAGTACAGGTATTTGAGTTCAACATGTAAGAAGTAGAAAGTACAGGTATTTGAGTTCAACATGTAAGAAGTAGAAAGTACAGGTATTTGAGTTCAACATGAGAGAAGTAGAAAGTACAGGTATTTGAGTTCAACATGAGAGAAGTAGAAAGTACAGGTATTTGGGTTCAACATGTGAGAAGTCAAAGTTAAAAGTGGTCAGAAAAATAAGTAGTGGAGTAAAGTACTGATATCAGAAAAATGTACTTAAGTACAGTAACAAAGTATTTGTACTCCACTACTTCTCACCTCTGGTCGGGTTATGATGCGAGCTCTCTCGTAGTGAGATATGGTTTCTCTAAACCGAACTTAGGTCCTGTATCTGCTTCACCTGGCAGGTACAATGGTTAAAGCTTTCCTGTAATGTTAAATACTTTTATACATAAAGGGTTTTCACAAAGTTTCTATCCATAAAATAAGTTTTCAAGTTCTTCTAAATTACTCCAACACTGCAATGATTTTGTCTTGAGGTGGTAGGAAGTCGATGTTCAGAATCAAACGCTCGATATGTCGGGTTATGATGCGAGTTCTCTCCAGGGAGATATGGTTTCTCTAAACTGCACTGACGTTCTGTATCTGCTTCACCCTCCACATGGACGGGGTGCGTTCAAAAGTTCTCTCCAGTGACATATTTCCAGAAGTGTTCCTAAATCAAACTGAGGTAGAGTCCTGCGTCTGCTTCCCTTTAGACGGGGTGCGTCCACACACTCACAGAGCAGAGGGCTTCAGAATCAAACGCTTGATATGTGATGCACGGACTTCAAAATGGAAGTTCTCTCCATGGACATATTTCCAGAAGTGTTTCTCCATCAAACTGAGGTAGAGTCCTGTCTCTTCTGCACATGGGTCACAAAGCCAGGGCTTTCAAAAGTAAAGCTGTTTGCTTTTGAGGTAAGAAGGTTTTCTAAAACTGGACTTTCCCCCCAGAATATCTCACCAGATCAAAGTAAAGGTCTGTCGTAAAGTCCTGTTTCTGCACTAACACTTACACAGTGAGGGATGTTCAAATAAAGCCCTGAATTAAACGCTAAGCATACCTTGGCATCATTCAAGTGTTCTGCGGTGAGATATTGTTAGATCCTCCTCTGACAGGAATCTGATTCAGTCCAATGAAGACGAACGTGTTCTTGTTTTATAGTAAGACGATATGGAAAAATATGGAATTTGAGAAAACAATGTCCTCCAGACGAGACATATTTAGCTTCATTTTGAAAACCTGGCTGTGTGTCGGTGTTAGCGCTCCATGTTTACGCTGTAGAGACACGGGACTCTGCCCAAGTACAACTTAGAGAAACTTGTGGAAACATTTGAGACATTTTTGCTGCTTTTTCACAAGAAAAACGTATTCAAAGTTGAAATGCTAAGTGTTTCCTGGCAGGTAAAAGGGTCAAAGCTTTTCCTGTTAAAATCATACATGTCATCCCGTAGTAAACACACTCTACGTTTGTTCTTGTCTTGAAATGGTAAGAAGTCGACGTTCAAGATAAGCATTCATTTTCCTTGTGTTAAAATATTAAGAAGCTCATTTGGATTTCGATTGACCAAGATGAAGGCAGCAGGTTGGAGTAGCGTGACTGATTTTGAGTTGATGTGGTATTGTTTAATATTTCCATGGAGGAAATACAGGTTTAAATAAATTAAATATCTGGAGAAAAAAATAATATTTAAAAACAAGTCTTGATAATGTCGAGAAGTTTTAATATTTAATGGAATAAAGTCCGTAAAGTTTGGAGGAAAGGTTTGGATGCATACATTTTGATCACACTACAGGTGAATAGGGTAAAGCAATACAAGTAACAGGTATCCCTATGACACCCCCCCCCCACTTCTTTACTGACATTAACACAGTTATTTTTTATATAACATCGGAGGCTGTGGCGCAGTGCGTTGGTGTTGGGGTCAGAGGGTCACAGGTTCAAACCCCACTGCAGTCAGCATGTCGTTGTGTCCCTGAGACGCTTCCCCCCAAAGTGCTCCTGTGGGGATTGCCCACAGTACTGTAAGTCACTTTGGATAAAGCGTCTAACAGGTGACATGTGATGTGATATTAATAACAAGTTCTCTGCAAATGCAAATAGAAGAAATCTGCAAAAAAACAAACAGACAACGTTAGTAAAAGTAAACTCTGGGTGTGGATTTTAAGTGTAAAGTATCCTTGAAGCCTTTAATGGAAAGTTAGAGAAGCTCCACCTGCTGTGTTTTGTTTACAGTGTGGAGGAATATTATAAGTGTGTAAACTAGTTTCTCTATTAAAACTGAAATTGAATATGATAAAAGTAGACACACAGATATATTGTAAATATATAAAGGTTTAGGTTTGGTTCCAGAAGTTAGTTTTGTATTTATATGTGAATTTACACACATTTGAGATTTTGGGAGGACTTTTTGTCTGGTCCCCGTGTTGTCATAAAGCCATGTATGAGTGTAAATAGACCATTTCATTTTAAAGTCCAGTTAAGAAAAATAGGATAAAGGTTGGGTTACAGCATTTCATTGTGAGGGTTAAGGTTGGAATAAAGGGGCTAGAGAAGGCATGTTATCCCTTTAAAGGGCCTCACATGTCTGGAAAACAAACATGTGTGTGGGTGTTTATAAATCAAAAACAAAAATGAAGGTCCGAATTTAAATATTGTAGATATTTGCAAAAAAATACATGACGTAGGGAATTCTATTTTTAGTTACATGGAAAAAAGTGTGAACATTTTATTTTTAAATATATCAGAGTTCAAGTCAGATGTGTGAATGAGGACAAAGATGGCCGTTGCAGCACTTTCATTGGCTCTCTGTCTGAGTGGATTATAGCGAGAGCAGAGACATGATCCTCGTTCAACGACAGATAAGAGGATTAAGATCAGATCGGTGAAGTTCAAGGAAGACGATCAGGGACTACAAGGCTCTCAGACACTATAGAAATCTAGCAGAAAATAATCCTACTTCTCTCTCTCTTCATTACCTCAGATTGTATAGAAGTCTATGAGGAAATGTTCCTACTTCTCCCTCTCTGTATTACCTCAGATTGTATAGAAGTCTATGAGGAAATGTTCCTACTTCTCTCTCTCTTTATTACCTCAGATTGTATAGAAGTCTATGAGAAAATGTTCCTACTTCTCTCTCTCTGTATTAACTCAGATTGTATAGAAGTCTATGAGGAAATGTTCCTACTTCTCTCTCTCTTTATTACCTCAGATTGTAGAGAAGTCTATGAGGAAATGTTCCTACTTCTCTCTCTCTTTATTACCTCAGATTGTAGAGAAGCCTATGAGGAAATGTTCCTACTTCTCTCTTTATTACCTCAGATTGTAGAGAAGTCTATGAGGAAATGTTCCTACTTCTCTCTCTCTTTATTACCTCAGATTGTAGAGAAGTCTATGAGGAAATGTTCCTACTTCTCTCTCTCTCTATTACCTCAGATTGTAGAGAAGTCTATGAGGAAATGTTCCTACGTCTCTCTTTATTACCTCAGATTGTAGAGAAGTCTATGAGGAAATGTTCCTACTTCTCTCTCTCTCTATTACCTCAGATTGTATAGAAGTCTATGAGGAAATGTTCCTACTTCCCTCTTTATTACCTCAGATTGTATAGAAGTCTATGAGGAAATGTTCCTACTTCTCTCTATCTCTCTATTACCTCAGATTGTAGAGAAGTCTATGAGGAAATGTTCCTACTTCTCTCTCTCTCTATTACCTCAGATTGTATAGAAGTCTATGAGGAAATGTTCCTACTTCTCTCTCTCTCTTTATTACCTCAGATTGTAGAGAAGTCTATGAGGAAATGTTCCTACTTCTCTCTCTCTCTATTACCTCAGATTGTAGAGAAGTCTATGAGGAAAATGTTCCTACTTCTCTCTCTCTCTTTATTACCTCAGATTGTAGAGAAGTCTATGAGGAAATGTTCCTACTTCTCTCTCTCTCTATTACCTCAGATTGTAGAGAAGTCTATGAGGAAATGTTCCTACTCCTCTCTCTCTCTGTATTACCTCAGATTGTAGAGAAGTCTATGAGGAAATGTTCCTACTTCTCTCTCTATTACCTCAGATTGTAGAGAAGTCTATGAGAAAATGTTCCTACTTCTCTCTCTCTGTATTACCTCAGATTGTAGAGAAGTCTATGAGGAAATGTTCCTACTTCTCTCTCTCTGTATTACCTCAGATTGTAGAGAAGTCTATGAGGAAATGTTCCTACTTCTCTCTCTCTGTATTACCTCAGATTGTATAGAAGTCTATGAGGAAATGTCCGGGGGCCAAATGCGGCCCGCGGAACATTTTGAATCGGCCCTCACTCAGTAAATAAAAAAAGTATAATGACATAAGCATGATAAACTTCTGCTTGTCTTATATTGTACTTCTTAAATATATATGTTCAAATATATTACACAGTATTCATGTGTTAATAAGCCCAATCTTCAAATGCATTCAGTCAATTCAAGTTGAAAACATGTTCTAGCAAATCTAAGTTGATAAGAAAAAAGCCCAATAACACATTCACATATCAAGCTTCAGATCACCTCTTATTATCAGCGATCTGAAGCTTCTGTTTTAAGGAATGAGCTGCTAACAAATAAAGTAAACCCTTTGTTTCTTAAAGCATTTTCAAGAATCAAGAATAATTTACCTATATAGTATTTTTCCAACTCATAACAGAAGTTGTGAGGCGATAAACCTCTAATGAGCGGCCCTGACCTTCGTATATTTTTCTGTGTCACTGAACAAAGTTTGGACCCCCCCTGGCCTACACATTACACATAATAATCTAATTGAATCCTAACGTTGTTGTTTTTCCTCTCCTCCTTCAGGACGGCTACATCGACTTCGTGGAATACATCGCAGCCGTCAGTCTGATGCTGAAGGGAGAAATCAACCAGAAGCTGAAGTGGTATTTCAAACTGTTCGATCAGGACGGGAACGGGAAGATCGACAAAGACGAGCTGGAGACCATCTTCACGGTAACAACACAAACATTATAAAACTGAGGGGAAACTAGAATATCTCTAAAATGTGGAATCGTGTCGATATCATTCATAGTGACTCATCGTTAACTGGGATAAGATTAGATGCACTTTATAGGTATTGGAAATGTTTGCATTGCAGCAGCATAATAAACAAGGCATGGCACTTAAGTAGAAATTAAAAGAGTAGAGATGAACTATTCTAAAATGTAAACATCTCAAAATTGAAATAAAACCGCATTAAGAAGTTGAAAAGTTGACCATGAAGATAAGAAAATCTATCTGGGCCAATTTCCCGTTAACACAACGTGTAAGGATATATAAACATGCAGAAATCCACTTAGAAAATCTGGGAATTACAGAGCCTGTTCTAGAGTGTTCTTCAGTGTCAAAGTAAAAGTATTTATTCTTCACAAAAGAAATCCACTCTTTGACAAAACGTTGACTTTTTTTTGCTGAAAATATTCGACTTTTTCCTTTAAAAAATGTTTTCTCAATATATTTTGACTTTTCAAAAATTCCATAAAAAAAGATTACAAATATTTCCAAACTATTTCTAAAAATATTCCATCTCTTATCTTAAAGGGGACCTTTCATGCACTTTGTGATGTCTTTTATACATAAACATGTGTCCCCGGTGCGTCGGGGAATAAAACCCTCTCTTTTCCTCCGTACCCAAATCTTTTAAAAACGGAGGTACAACGAGCGGATACAGATTTGCTGCCGATATGACGTAACATCGGATGGTGGACCCACAGAAAGTTGCTATCAGAAACAATGCGTGACGTGTTTCGGACGTAACCTCGTCTTTGTTTACACTAGCAAGCCTCGCTAACACTCAGAGCTAACCTGTACTGGAGAGAGTATGTACCTCACCTTGTGGTAAACCTGAGAGAAAAAGCATTCGAGCTCCATACTGTTTCAGAAATAATCCTTGATGTGGTTTAGAACAGGATGACGTTTTCTCACAGCAGAATTTAACTTTATCTCCGGTAGAATTCTGATCAGGCATTAGCTCCGCCTCCTCTTTTTTTGTTCAAGCTAAGGACCCAAAATCTGCGTTTCTCTAACAGGGCTGCAAAAGAGGGCTTTAAGGGATTTCTAAAATGCATGATCTGTTTGTATTTTGAGCAAAACACAGACATGTTTTTATTTGTATATATCTGAGACCCATAAAAGACGCCTAAAGATAGCATGACAGGTGCACTTTAATATATCGCAACTTTTTACACAATTAATCTTCTCTTTGTTCCATAAAGTATTACAGGTTGTTTTTCCAAAAATCTACTTTTTCGATTACTTTCTCTCAAATTATTCTGACATACAATATTCAAATATCTTAGACCTTTTTCAAAAGATAGTCAAAGTCAGAACATAAAATCTCCCAACTTTTTCTCAATAAATAAAATTGTCAGTTTTTCTCGAGATAAATGTGAGAACAGAAGTGTGAAGGACAGAAGTGTGAAGGACAGAAGTGTGAAGGACAGAAGTGTGAAGGACAGAAGTGTGAAGGACAGAAGTGTGAAGCACAGAAGTGTGAAGGACAGAAGTGTGAAGGACAGAAGTGTGAAGGACAGAAGTGTGAAGGACAGAAGTGTGAAGGACAGAAGTGTGAAGAACAGAAGTGTGAAGGACAGAAGTGTGAAGGACAGAAGTGTGAAGGACAGAAGTGTGAAGGACAGAAGTGTGAAGGACAGAAGTGTGAAGCACAGAAGTGTGAAGGACAGAAGTGTGAAGGACAGAAGTGTGAAGGACAGAAGTGTGAAGCACAGAAGTGTGAAGGACAGAAGTGTGAAGAACAGAAGTGTGAAGGACAGAAGTGTGAAGGACAGAAGTGTGAAGGACAGAAGTGTGAAGGACAGAAGTGTGAAGGACAGAAGTGTGAAGGACAGAAGTGTGAAGGACAGAAGTGTGAAGAACAGAAGTGTGAAGGACAGAAGTGTGAAGGACAGAAGTGTGAAGGACAGAAGTGTGAAGGACAGAAGTGTGAAGCACAGAAGTGTGAAGGAGAGAAGTGTGAAGGACAGAAGTGTGAAGGACAGAAGTGTGAAGGACAGAAGTGTGAAGGACAGAAGTGTGAAGGACAGAAGTGTGAAGCACAGAAGTGTGAAGGACAGAAGTGTGAAGGACAGAAGTGTGAAGGACAGAAGTGTGAAGGACAGAAGTGTGAAGGACAGAAGTGTGAAGAACAGAAGTGTGAAGGACAGAAGTGTGAAGGACAGAAGTGTGAAGGACAGAAGTGTGAAGGACAGAAGTGTGAAGGACAGAAGTGTGAAGGACAGAAGTGTGAAGAACAGAAGTGTGAAGGACAGAAGTGTGAAGGACAGAAGTGTGAAGGACAGAAGTGTGAAGGACAGAAGTGTGAAGCACAGAAGTGTGAAGGAGAGAAGTGTGAAGCACAGAAGTGTGAAGGACAGAAGTGTGAAGGACAGAAGTGTGAAGGACAGAAGTGTGAAGGACAGAAGTGTGAAGGACAGAAGTGTGAAGCACGGGTTGAATGTCTCCTCAGGAAACCCTTCTTACTTTCTGTAACTTGACCTACAAACCTGAAAAGATTGATGAGCTGTTGACCGCGGGATTAGCTCTGAAATTAGCCGTGTGCTAATCTGAGCTAATCAGCCGACAGGAAGTGGAACAAAAAGTCCCGAGCCAGTTAGAGCCGACGTCAAACCAGTGATCAGATTTCAGAGAAAGGGCGTTTAGCCCTCCGCTGCCGGGAGGTTTATCCACAGTGAGACAGACTTTAAAGAGGAACCTGCTCAATACAAGTGTTGTTTTAAATGATTCTTTAACCCTGTAAATGTTAAATGTCTATGGGAATCTATAATCTAAATACATCATTATTATTATTGAGAAGAAGCACTTCAAATCCTAAAACAAAAACGCTTGAATGCAAAAATGTGTTTTAGAAGTAGAAATCGTGATACATTTATTATGTATTTATTTTAAATGTATGACTTTTATATTTTCATTATATTCCGTCTACAAAATATTTATTCTTTTTTGGTTTATTTTTATTTTGTGTTATGTTTTTTGACATCGTGTTTTATTTATGAAAATGTCACAATTCAAAGACTTTAAAAACAACAAATAACAATGTATTTGCTGTTTCCCCTTCATGAATTGCTATTTAATTATTCGCAGTCCCTTTAAGCCCAGCGTTTTAGTATAAGTAGAAAGACTTCCTGTTTCTGTGGTTTTACCTGAGTCACAGTTTGAGTGTCGCCCCCTGCAGGCGATACAGGACATCACACGGAACAGAGAGACGAGTCCTGAAGACATCGTGTCGATCATCTTCCAGAGGATCGACATCAACAGAGAAGGTAAAAAAGAGACGAGAGAAAACGTATTTATGCAGGTGCTCACTGAACCCAGAAAGCCAGTTCTTCTGAAATAAGCCAGCACTATTCGTTTGATTTCTTCTTCACTCTACCCCTCACCTGTCTCCTCCTCAGGTGAGCTGACCCTGGAGGAGTTCATCGAGGGAGCCAAAGACCACGAGGACATCATGGACATCCTGCGGGAGCTGATGGATCTGACGCCGGTGCTCCTCATCATCGTGGAGGGCCGGGAGGGCTGAGGGCCACAAACACTGAGCAACACAAGCTTTAACAGAGAACTGAACTAAACCCCGACGCCCCTTTCAAAATAAGAGAAAAGACTTACTCCTGATGATCGGTGGTCAGAGCGAGGCCGTGGGAAATCCAACAGACGCGGAAATGTAAAGATTTGGGAAGGATTGGACGTCCAGGTGCTCGGCTCCCGGGATGACCTTTGAAGAAGACTTTGAACCCCCTCACAAATCATGATATTCAACAACCAGAGAACTTTATTTTGAAATACAATCAGGATTCCAGTTTCCAAGACGCTTTTAGTGCCAACTTCATTGGAAATTAGACCAAAATATGTCATTCATTACTTTAAAGTTAAATTCTCTCCAATGTAAACTCTTCTTCTCTCAGTTAGTTCCAGACTGCATTCAACATTTTGCCAATTTTAGATTTAATTTAATTTTAGATTTAATTTTCATCCAGCTGGTTGTGGTAAAACTTTCTCAAAGTGTCATCTCAAACTTCCGATCTTCTTCCGGCAGTATAATTGAACATTTTATATTTCGCCTGAATTGCCGGGAGATGTTCTCGAATAATGTCGAATATTTAGTCTTTTTCTGGAATAATGCAACGTGAAGTCTCTGGTTGGAATATTTAGCTCTAAAAAAGTAGTAAACTATATTCAGTACAATCAGTTTCACCTGCTTTACAATTAACATCATTACAAGTAGGAAAATAGAGACGAAGACATCTTTAAAAGTCTTGTTTGAGCAAAGACGATATTATTTTTCTGCTTTCCTTTTAATCTCCATTTGATGCATTCTTTGAACACTTTATTCCACACCTCTGTTAACACTGTGAAAGCCCCCCTCTGTGCTGCAGTGCATGCTGGGAGTTCTGCAGGGAGCTGATCCCCTTAATGCATTAAAGGGTTGAGCATCCTGAGCCGTAATGGATCAGATTTAAAGCTTCACCGTGACCCCGGGGGTTAAGGACAACCGGGAGCAAACGTCAGAAGAGTTGTGGCTCGACTTCTGAATACACGCAGGACTTTATCTCGAAGGTCAGAGATGATTTGATATCGATTTGTGTCCAGGAACGTTTCTCCGATTGAAGACCTTTGCATTTTTCTTTGGTCAGTTTGAGCCAACTCAAAATCTTGCAGATTTTCGATGGCAATTAATTATGTAGTCTTTGTACGACTGTGTGTTTGGACTGGCCTCTGTTCGGTGGTCAAGACGTTCCTGTCGCTCAAAGCAACTCGTCAGAACTCTGCTTTCCACTCTTGGGTTTCTTCTCGGATGACGCAGCAGAATAATCCTCATTAACCTGCTGCGTCATCTCCTCTGAGTCCAGGCCAACCGGGGCCAAAGGAGGCCGACCCCGGCCAAAGGAGGCCGAAGTAGTGAAGCAAGTCAAGCTGAATAACCAACCAGTAATAGAGTAGCTTGACTCGACTACAATCAGATCGGAAAAGAAGGAACGAATGGGAAGTTTGGGTAGAAATATCCACCCGCCACAAAGCCATCAGAACTTTCATTTGAAATATCTTTCCAAAGAAGTGTTGGTACTAACTTAATACGAAAGTGGACCACACGTTGTCATTCAGTACTTTTATAGTTCTATTAACTCCAATTGAAACTCCTCTTCACTTATTCTTTGATCAGTTAGAATCAGACTGAATTCAAAATCTTGCCAATTATTGAGTTTATATCTAGAAAGATTTTTATACGACCGTTGGCGGTGAAACGCTCTCAAAGTCTCAGTCTCTTGTACGTCATCCGGTATTATTATTAAGTAATAGAGATGGTATACAAGAGGGGCCGTTTGCATGCGTAACAATATCCCTCCGTCCGATGTGTTTCATCAGACATTGGCCTCTTTAATCTTCAACCCTCGTTTAAACATTTTGCTTTCCTCGGGATATCCGACAACCACAACACAACGTCAAGTGAGAGCGCTGTAAATGGCACTTCTGTTCATCCCGACCACCACCAGTTCTCCAGATGTGTTGCATCGTAGGACTGAACATTCACAGACTTTGTCCCAGTCTGCAGGACACCCAGGACACCCGGGACAGACTGAATGCTCGTTTCAGCTTGTCCTGCTCGTGTGGCGAGCGGTTCTGAATAAAGACTGAACACGAGACTTAGTGCAAACAGGAAGACATGTTTACAGACCGAACACGCGGGTAAAGTCATCGTCAAGTACTTTATCTAGATGCTGCCGATAATACTTACATACTTAGTTAAGTCAGGTTTTGATCGCGGTGTAAAATGTTAAAAAGAATACGGAGCCCAGGGACGGGGACAATATAACGAGGAAGATATTGGAGTCTCAGAGATTGGTGTGAATCGGTCCAACCTTGCAATGTGTGTTTTCTTGGAAATCAACCACTTTAATCCGAGTGAAGTCTTGCAGGTCTTCATTCGGAGTATTCCCGCCCGGCCCCGGCTCCGTAAATACTAAACTAGACTTGTTTTAGTCTTTTTTCTCTGAATGAACCTTTCTGTGTTGTCCTCAGAGACGCTGAAACTGTCCCCGTGTTGTTGTCCTCAGAGACGCTCAAACTGTCCCTGTGTTGTTGTCCTCAGAGACGCTCAAACTGTCCCTGTGTTGTTGTCCTCAGAGATGCTGAAACTGTCCCCGTGTTGTTGTCCTCAGAGCCGCTGAAACTGTCCCTGTGTTGTTGTCCTCAGAGACGCTCAAACTGTCCCTGTGTTGTTGTCCTCAGAGATGCTGAAACTGTCCCTGTGTTGTTGTCCTCAGAGACGGTCAAACTGTCCCTGTGTTATTGTCCTCAGAGACGCTGAAACTGTCCCTGTGTTGTTGTCCTCAGAGACGCTGAAACTGTCCCCGTGTTGTTGTCCTCAGAGACGCTCAAACTGTCCCTGTGTTGTTGTCCTCAGAGATGCTGAAACTGTCCCCGTGTTGTTGTCCTCAGAGACGCTGAAACTGTCCCTGTGTTGTTGTCCTCAGAGACGCTCAAACTGTCCCTGTGTCGTTGTCCTCAGAGATGCTGAAACTGTCCCTGTGTTGTTGTCCTCAGAGACGGTCAAACTGTCCCTGTGTTATTGTCCTCAGAGACGCTGAAACTGTCCCTGTGTTGTTGTCCTCAGAGACGCTGAAACTGTCCCCGTGTTGTTGTCCTCAGAGACGCTCAAACTGTCCCTGTGTTGTTGTCCTCAGAGATGCTGAAACTGTCCCCGTGTTGTTGTCCTCAGAGACGCTGAAACTGTCCCTGTGTTGTTGTCCTCAGAGACGCTCAAACTGTCCCTGTGTTGTTGTCCTCAGAGATGCTCAAACTGTCCCTGTGTTGTTATCCTCAGAGATGCTCAAACTGTCCCTGTGTTGTTGTCCTCAGAGATGCTGAAACTGTCCCTGTGTTGTTGTCCTCAGAGATGCTCAAACTGTCCCTGTGTTGTTGTCCTCAGAGATGCTGAAACTGTCCCCGTGTTGTTGTCCTCAGAGACGCTCAAACTGTCCCTGTGTTATTGTCCTCAGAGTTGCTCAAACTGTCCAACAGGAGCAAATACTTGTATATAGAGTTACTGTATCTCAAGTACAATAACTTGAGTAGAGGTACTTGTACTTGACCATGTCCGGCTACTTTCTACTTGAGGGAGATATTGTACGTTTAACTTCACTACGTTGATTTAACCCCTTCCCGTCCGGTGGGCGCCGTTCTCTCGTTCATGTTCGAACGGACCGTCGTCTTTTAAACTACCAGAGATCTCACTCTTCTTGAAATTACGTTTGGCTGCATTTTTATTTTGAAGGTGTATTTGTCGTTAGCTTTGAGCGACTGGTCTCTTATTTTGAAGTTTTGAAAAGGAAGCGGCTGAATGGATTGTAAACATTTATATATTTTTATACGATGACGAGTGAGACAAGATCATGAGGACGTTTGGACGTGTTTGTTTAGATAAAGCTGATTGCAGTTAGAGGTGAGGAAGAGGAGGCCATGTTGTCCTTAAAGCTGCTAACAGGTAGTCGTACGGTTAGCATCGATGCTAACGGCTCTTATCGTGCAATAGAGAGGTCGCAGAGAAACAAGTCTCCAAGTTCAATCGACCCAAATCATGTTTTGTGTTGCCTTATCAATAAAGTTTTTAAAGAACATGCGAGTCATTTTGATTTACACTTCAATGGGTGTTTTTATTCACTTGCTCTTGGAATTAAATCATTTCTCAGGTGGTTAGAGAGCAGTTTTGACTTGTCTCTCACCTGTCTCTCACCTGTGTCTTACATCAGTCTCTCACCTGTCTCTCACCTGTGTCTCACCTGTGTCTTACATCAGTCTCTCACCTGTGTCTCATCAGTCTCTCACCTGTGTCTCACCTGTGTCTTACATCAGTCTCTCACCTGTGTCTCACCTGTGTCTTACATCAGTCTCTCACCTGTGTCTCACCTGTCTCTCACCTGTGTCTTACATCAGTCTCTCACCTGTGTCTCACCTGTCTCTCACCTGTGTCTTACATCAGTCTCTCACCTGTCTCTCACCTGTGTCTTACATCAGTCTCTCACCTGTCTCTCACCTGTGTCTTACATCAGTCTCTCACCTGTGTCTCACCTGTCTCTCACCTGTGTCTTACATCAGTCTCTCACCTGTGTCTCACCTGTCTCTCACCTGTGTCTTACATCAGTCTCTCACCTGTGTCTTACATCAGTCTCTCACCTGTGTCTCACCTGTCTCTCACCTGTGTCTTACATCAGTCTCTCACCTGTCTCTCACCTGTGTCTTACATCAGTCTCTCACCTGTCTCTCACCTGTGTCTCACCTGTGTCTTACATCAGTCTCTCACCTGTGTCTTACATCAGTCTCTCACCTGTGTCTTACATCAGTCTCTCACCTGTGTCTCACCTGTGTCTTACATCAGTCTCTCACCTGTGTCTCACCTGTGTCTTACATCAGTCTCTCACCTGTGTCTTACATCAGTCTCTCACCTGTGTCTTACATCAGTCTCTCACCTGTCTCTCACCTGTGTCTTACATCAATCTCTCACCTGTGTCTCACCTGTGTCTTACATCAGTCTCTCACCTGTCTCTCACATCAGTCTCTCACCTGTCTCTCACATCAGTCTCTCTCTCTCACCTGTCTCTCACATCAGTCTCTCTCTCTCACCTGTCTCTCACATCAGTCTCTCTCTCTCACCTGTGTCTCACCTGTCTCTCACATCAGTCTCTCTCTCTCACCTGTGTCTCACCTGTCTCTCACATCAGTCTCTCTCATCTGTTTCTCACCTGTCTCTCTCACTCACCTGTCTCTCTCCTCTCTCTCACCTGTGTCTCACCTGGCTCTCTCACATCAGTCTCTCACCTGTCTCTCTCATCAGTCTCTCACCTGTCTCTCTCACCTGTCTCTCTCCTCTCTCTCCCACCTGTCTCTCTCCTCTCTCTCCCACCTGTCTCTCCCACCTGTCTCTCACATCAGTCTCTCACCTGTCTCTCTCATCAGTCTCTCACCTGTCTCTCTCATCAGTCTCTCACCTGTCTCTCTCATCAGTCTCTCACCTGTCTCTCTCATCAGTCTCTCACCTGTCTCTCCCACCTGTCTCTCTCTCCTCTCTCTCTCACCAGTCTCTCACCTGTCTCTCTCACCTGTCTCTCTCATCAGTCTCTCACCTGTCTCTCTCATCAGTCTCTCACCTGTCTCTCTCATCAGTCTCTCACCTGTCTCTCCCACCTGTCTCTCTCTCCCCTCTCTCTCATCAGTCTCTCTCACCAGTCTCCCACCTGTCTCTCACCTGTCTCTCTCACCTGTCTCTCTCACCTGTCTCTCTCATCAGTCTCTCACCTGTCTCTCTCATCAGTCTCTCACCTGTCTCTCTCCCACCTGTCGGGAGAAAATCAGCATTTGAGGAAGTATTTAGAGGTCAAAATCCACAGAAATAAAATAACTCAAAAAATTACTCGTCATTTTTCTAAATAAAAAACGAATAAAACTTAAAAGGAAAATAACAAATGGTTTGGAAATAAAAAGGAAATTACCAGAAATAATTGACGAACGATGAGAATGAACAAACATCCAGCACTATAAGAAATATCAATAATAAATACACCTAAATATTTACTAGAAAATATAGAAGAACAAAATAAACCAAATGATTATTATGATTACCTCTGAGATGAAGAGACATTTAAATATCACGTAAAGTACCTTTATTGTGTACTTCAATACAGTACTTAGGCGCTTTCACACCGGAGTACTTTTCTCAGGAGTGGTTCCGATAGTTCCTGGGATTTTGCGTTCGCACCAAAAAGATCTGGAACTAGAACTTAGTTCGAGAGAACCTTTTGCGCCCCCGCTAGAGAGCAGGTTCTCTCCTGGGGAGGAAAAGGTTCCCATTCCTGATTGGCTGGGCGGATCGCAAGCCACGCCCCGTGAAACTCGGAAAGGTTGTGTGAAGCCGCCATTTTATTATCCTCGCATTAGCATTATTAGCATTAGCATTAGCCCAGCGCAGAAACGCAGAGAGACTCACTTATGGCAACACAAAACATGGGAGCGGAGGAGACGAGGAGCTGTCGGCGTTCTGGAGATTCACTCGGAAGGCAGTATACGCCGTGAGGTGGGTTGCGGCCTGCCAGTAAACCCAAAGCAGAAGAAGAAGAAGTGACGTCAGCGGCTCGTTTGCCTGATCCTCCCCAGGCACTCATTCCGGCTCTTGAGTAAAGGTACTTGGCAAAGTTCCAGAAGATGAAGATGTGAAAACAAATGATAAATCAATCCACGTTTTTATTGAAAATGTAGAAAAAGAAGCTTTAACGTCTCTCGGGTGATTTGGTCCGTCTGATTTATAGATTCAGGTTTCCACAAAACAATGATCATCCATACAGGCTACAGTGCGTCCCAGCATGCATTGTGTTACAGAGGTGGCACCGACCCTAAACTGCAATTCATCATCTTCGTTTTTAAAGACTTGATCTTGTAATCCTCCCAACATCAGGAGGGCTATTTTGGACATAAACCGTATATTTGTCCGTAGAGTCGATATCAGTCGCGTGTGATTCTCCTGCCTCAGGCCCCCCCCCCTATTTCTCCCTTTCCTCAACTCCAGGATGCGATCAGTGAGAACCAGACTGCATTCAGAATCGTGCCAATTTTAGATTTTATTAAGAAAGACTTCGTACAACTTCTTTTGTGTTGGGGTTTTTTGTGAAACCTTCTCAAAGTCTCAGTCTCTTGTACGTCATCCGGCGACATTCAAGTAACAGCGATGGTATATACGAGAAGGGCCGCTTGCTGGAGTAACAATACCCTCCTTCTCGATGTGGTTTCATCAGACGTTGGCGTCTTGAAAGGGATCGCATAATCTTCCGGGTCATCCCTCGTTTAGCTTTTTTGTAGGGGTCCCAACCTGTGTGTACTTTATTATGTTCCCCTTGTTTGTTTGTTCTCAGCCTGTAAAGCAGCCTTGGTCCCTTGAAAGGCGCCATCAAAATGTAATCTATTATTATTATTGGGCCTGTTTAGGTCTGCCTAACGATGTAGGCTCCTGGTCGTCAGGTCGACTCTGATTGGTCCATAATCCCAGTCGAGGAAAGAGGAAATGGCCGAGTGTGTGTCTTTGTCGGGGGGAGGGTCTAAACGGTGTCCCTCAGGGCTGCTTCGGCCTCTCCGCCCCCCCCAACATGCTGCAGTACAGACGCAGGAAGCAGTAAATGATGCCCAGCGAGCAGTACAGGGAGGTGGCCAGCAGGGGGAGGAAGGGCAGCCTCGCCCCCCACGGAGAGAGAGGGAACAGGACGTCACAGCAGAGAGAGAGGAGGAGCAGCCCCACCAGGTACAGGGTCTCCAGGGGCCGCAGCAGGGGCCCCCTGCGGAGAGAGGGTATGGTTATTGGAAAAAGACACATTGAAGACATGGAGGACGTGGGACGAGTACCTGTGCAGGTGTCTCAGAGCGCTGAAGGCGTACAGGGTGAACATCAGCATCAGCAGCACTTTGATGGGCAGCTCTGCAGAAACACAAGTTATTATAAACAATCAATTCACCCCAAATACAGTCCTTCGTCTATCAATAAAGACTCTGTTGGGAACCTCCTGAGTGTCCTCCTCCAGCATGAGAGCAGCATGCTAACAAGGTATCAACTAGCTGTGAGCATGACAGGATGTGAGATGACCCAGAAGAGCATATAGCTCTGTGATTAACATGATGACTCAGCCTCTATGGAGAGAGACATCAAGCATGCTCACTATGGAGAGAGGCATCAAGCATGCTCATTTCTGACGTGGAGCTACTCTGAAGTAAACATTGAATACTGCTTTCTGTTCCTCCATCTTGTGACTGTGTGACTCCCTCTCTGGATATCAGTGTGTGAAGGACACTGCTCAGGAACTAGTCTCTGTATGTGATGACTCCTTCCATGTGAAGGACACTGCTCAGGAACTAGTCTCTGTATGTGATGACTCCTTCCATGTGAAGGACACTGCTCAGGAACTAGTCTCTGTATGTGATGACTCCCTCTCTGTAATATCAGTGTGTGAAGGACACTGCTCAGGAACTAGTCTCTGTATGTGATGACTCCTTCCCCCTGGAGAGGACACATGGATCCTGAGGCTGAACTAGTCTCTGTATGTGATGACTCCTTCCATGTGAAGGACACTGCTCAGGAACTAGTCTCTGTATGTGATAACTCCCTCTCTGTGATATCAGCATGTGAAGGACACTGCTCAGGAACTAGTCTCTGTATGTGATAACTCCCTCTCTGTGATATCAGCATGTGAAGGACACTGCTCAGGAACTAGTCTCTGTATGTGGTGACTCCCTCTCTGTGATATCAGCATGTGAAGGACACTGCTCAGGAACTAGTCTCTGTATGTGGTGACTCCCTCTCTGTGATATCAGCATGTGAAGGACACTGCTCAGGAACTAGTCTCTGTATGTGATAACTCCCTCTCTGTGATATCAGCATGTGAAGGACACTGCTCAGGAACTAGTCTCTGTATGTGGTGACTCCCTCTCTGTGATATCAGCATGTGAAGGACACTGCTCAGGAACTAGTCTCTGTATGTGATGACTCCTTCCCTCAGGAGAGGACACATGGATCAGAGGTGAAGCTCGAGCCAGGGACAGGGAGAGTTCTCTAACAGATGAAGACGTTGGGATTGAGTAATTCTCCCCCATCCACTGAACATCCCTCGTCTGATTGGCTGGGACATCTGACAGGTGTGTCGCTGTGTCTACCTGCGCAGGTGAAGAGCAGCGGGAACAGAGAGTAATGACCCGTGGTGGACAGCAGCAGGAATATCCCAGCATCCTCTCTGTTCTGCACAGCCAGGAGGCTGCAGGACACACACAGCAGAACTTCAACAATTAAAGTCTGGACGGAAGTATGGAGGTGAGAGACAGGTGAGAGACAGGTGAGAGAGAGACAGGTGAGAGACAGGTGAGAGAGAGACAGGTGAGAGACAGGCAGGTGAGAGACAGGTGAGAGAGAGACAGGTGAGAGACAGGCAGGTGAGAGACAGGTGAGAGAGAGACAGGTGAGAGACAGGTGGGAGAGACAGGTGAGAGAGAGACAGGTGAGAGAGACAGGTGAGAGACAGGTGAGAGAGACAGGTGAGAGAGACAGGTGAGAGAGAGACAGGTGAGAGACAGGTGAGAGAGAGACAGGTGAGAGAGAGACAGGTGGGAGAGAGAGGTGAGAGAGAGACAGGTGAGAGACAGGTGAGAGACAGGTGGGAGAGACAGGTGAGAGAGAGACAGGTGAGAGAGAGACAGGTGAGTGAGAGACAGGTGAGAGAGAGACAGGTGGGAGACAGGTGAGAGAGACAGGTGAGAGAGACAGGTGAGAGAGACAGGTGAGAGACAGGTGAGAGACAGGTGAGAGACAGGTGGGAGAGAGAGACAGGTGAGAGAGAGACAGGTGAGAGAGAGACAGGTGGGAGAGAGACAGGTGGGAGAGAGACAGGTGGGAGACAGGTGGGAGACAGGTGAGAGACAGGTGAGAGAGAGGTGAGAGAGAGACAGGTGAGAGAGAGACAGGTGAGAGAGAGACAGGTGGTAGAGAGACAGGTGGGAGAGAGACAGGTGGGAGACAGGTGAGAGAGATAGGTGAGAGACAGGTGAGAGAGAGGTGAGAGAGAGACAGGTGAGAGAGAGACAGGTGAGAGAGACAGGTGAGAGAGAGACAGGTGAGTGAGAGACAGGTGAGAGAGAGACAGGTGAGAGAGACAGGTGAGGGAGAGACAGGTGAGGGAGAGACAGGTGAGAGAGAGAGACAGGTGAGAGAGAGACAGGTGAGTGAGAGACAGGTGAGTGAGAGACAGGTGAGAGAGAGACAGGTGAGGGAGAGACAGGTGAGAGAGAGACAGGTGAGAGAGAGACAGGTGAGTGAGAGACAGGTGAGAGAGAGACAGGTGAGAGACAGACAGGTGAGAGAGAGACAGGTGAGTGAGAGACAGGTGAGAGAGAGACAGGTGAGGGAGAGACAGGTGAGAGAGAGACAGGTGAGTGAGAGACAGGTGAGAGAGAGACAGGTGAGAGACAAGTGAGAGACAGGTGAGAGATAAGTGTGAGACAGGTGAGTGTGAGACAGGTGAGAGACAGGTGAGTGTGAGACAGGTGAGAGACAGGTGAGAGACAGGTGAGTGTGAGACAGGTGAGAGACAGGTGAGTGTGAGACAGGTGAGAGACAGGTGAGTGTGAGACAGGTGAGAGACAGGTGAGTGTGAGACAGGTGAGAGACAGGTGAGAGACAGGTGAGTGAGAGACAGGTGAGAGAGAGACAGGTGAGTGAGAGACAGGTGAGAGAGACAGGTGAGAGAGACGTGAGAGAGACAGGTGAGTGTGAGAGACAGGTGAGAGAGAGACAGGTGAGAGAGAGACAGGTGACAGGTGAGAGAGAGACAGGTGAGAGAGAGACAGGTGAGAGAGAGACAGGTGAGAGAGACAGGTGAGAGAGAGACAGGTGAGAGAGACAGGTGAGAGAGAGACAGGTGAGTGAGAGACAGGTGAGAGAGAGACAGGTGAGAGAGAGACAGGTGAGAGAGAGACAGGTGAGAGGGAGACAGGTGAGAGAGAGACAGGTGAGAGAGAGACAGGTGAGAGAGAGACAGGTGAGAGAGAGACAGGTGAGTGTGAGAGACAGGTGAGAGAGACAGGTGAGAGAGAGACAGGTGTGAGAGAGACAGGTGAGTGTGAGAGACAGGTGAGAGAGAGACAGGTGAGAGAGAGACAGGTGAGAGAGAGACAGGTGAGTGAGAGACAGGTGAGAGAGAGACAGGTGAGAGAGAGACAGGTGAGAGAGAGACAGGTGAGAGAGACAGGTGAGAGAGAGACAGGTGAGAGAGACAGGTGAGTGAGAGACAGGTGAGAGAGAGACAGGTGAGAGAGAGACAGGTGAGGGAGAGACAGGTGAGAGAGACAGGTGAGTGAGAGACAGGTGAGAGAGAGACAGGTGAGAGAGAGACAGGTGAGGGAGAGACAGGTGAGAGAGAGAGGTGAGAGGGAGACAGGTGAGAGAGAGACAGGTGACAGGTGAGAGGGAGACAGGTGAGAGAGAGACAGGTGAGAGAGAGACAGGTGAGAGAGAGACAGGTGAGTGAGAGACAGGTGAGAGAGAGACAGGAGACAGGTGAGAGAGAGGCAGGTGAGAGAGAGACAGGTGAGAGAGAGACAGGTGAGAGAGAGACAGGAGACAGGTGAGAGAGAGACAGGTGAGAGAGAGACAGGTGAGAGAGAGACAGGTGAGAGAGAGACAGGAGACAGGTGAGTGAGAGACAGGTGAGAGAGAGACAGGTGAGAGAGAGACAGGTGAGAGAGAGACAGGTGAGTGAGAGACAGGTGAGAGAGAGACAGGTGAGAGAGAGACAGGTGAGTGAGAGACAGGTGAGAGAGAGACAGGTGAGAGAGAGACAGGTGAGAGAGAGACAGGTGTTACCTGAGTGGCAGGATGGCGAGCAGCACTGCCTTCTCATGGACGTGCCATCCGAACAGGAAGGACCCCAGACTGCAGAGCAGGAGGCACCGCAGGAAGCTCTGAGCGCTGCGGGGACGCCGCCAGAGAGACACCAGCGCCGGCTGGGGTTACAGCGTGTATCAGACAAGTCGAAAGTCAGAGGAAACTTTGTCTGATTCCGTTTTGATCTCTATGTTTGTTTTGAGTCCTGAACTCGTTTTCTATAAGCATGTGAGACTCACCAGGATGGAGAGCACGGTGCACAGCAGGGTGACGGGGGGGGCTGACGGAGGGCAGGACCGTGTGCTGGAACTCCTGAACCAGCCCCCCCGTCATGGACGCTTTAGGAAGCTCCGCCTCCTGCAGCAGCTGCAGACGAACACCTGGACAGGTAGATTCAGGATTTACATTTCATCACAAGCAGTTCTTATTCTCGCTTCAGATCCAAGTCACGTGTCTCTCACCCAGCAGGGTCAGGGTCTTGTCCAGTCCGTTGTACAGCGCCCAGACGTTCGGGGCCCAGTAGGCGTGGCAGAGGCCCCTCTTAAAGGGGAAGAGCCGGGACAACACCTGAGGGAGCTGACCCTGCAGGGGACCAGGAACAGCTGTTAGCCAATCATCTTCTTCCTGTTTCAATGTCTCCTATTACGCAAGAGTCACTTTCTGAAGTCTTCTCTACATCAATGTGTCCCCCGTGTGTCCCAGGTGTGTCCCAGGTGTGTCCCCGGTGTGTCAGGAGACTCTCAAAGTGTCAGAAACAAACCCCTCTCTCTTGAGACATGTCCTTAGTAACAGCTGGAAGAGAGGGGGGGCTACAAGGACACTTCAGAGACATGTCCTTAGTAACAGCTGGAAGAGAGGGGGGGATACAAGGACACTTCAGAGACATGTCCTTAGTAACAGCTGGAAGAGAGGGGGGGCTACAAGGACACTTCAGAGACATGTCCTTAGTAACAGCTGGAAGAGAGAGGGGGGGGCTACAAGGACCTGTTTGGGGTTTGGAGCAGGACACTTCAGAGACATGTCCTTAGTAACAGCTGGAAGAGAGAGGGGGGGGCTACAAGGACCTGTTTGGGGTTTGGAGCAGGACACTTCAGAGACATGTCCTTAGTAACAGCTGGAAGAGAGAGGGGGGGGGCTACAAGGACCTGTTTGGGGTTAGGAGCAGGACACTTCAGAGTCATGTCCTTAGTAACAGCTGGAAGAGAGGGGGGGGGGCTACAAGGACCTGTTTGGGGTTTGGAGCAGGACACTTCAGAGACATGTCCTTAGTAACAGCTGGAAGAGAGGGGGGGGGGCTACAAGGATCTGTTTGGGGCTTTAGGAGCAGGACACTTCAGAGTCATGTCCTTAGGCTCACCATGAGGATGAAGGGTCCGAAGGACAGGAAGCAGACGGACAGCACGATGCCGCCCAGCGCCGCCAGGCGGAGGAAACTGAAACTCCTCCATCGAACAGAACCGTCTGAAAACACAGGAAAACATCAACGATAATTCCTGCCTCATGGAAGCACTTTAAAGTATCCTCCTGTTCCTCATCAGTACATCCAGAGCCTGTCTCTGATTGGCTGAAACACCAAACAGATCATTGCAGCATTACCCATAATCCCCTCTGTTTCAGCCCTGCAGTTTGATTAATGGTGTGTTCAGGTACCCGAGTTGTCTTGGGTGAAGCAGTGTGATTAATGGTGTGTTCAGGTACCTGAGTTACCTGAGCAGTATGATTAATGGTGCGTTCAGGTACCCGAGTTGTCCTGGGTGAAGCAGTGTGATTAATGGTGTGTTCAGGTACCTGAGTTGTCCTGGGTGAAGCAGTGTGATTAACGGTGCATTCAGGTACCTGAGTTGTCCTGGGTGAAGCAGTAGCTCCTCAGCAGGTAGACCCCGTACGCCGGGGCCACGTACAGGAAGATGTGCTTCAGGTTCAGCAGCACAGCGAACAGCAGCGCCCCCTGCAGGTGGAGAGACTGCAGCACAGATAACAGAAAGGACGTTTAATGAGCTTTCTGACAGCAGACCCTTTCAAAATAAGATTTTATATCAGACCCTTTCAAAATAAGACTTTAAATCAACTTTCTGACAGCAGACCCTTTCGAAATAAGACTTTAAATCAGGGGTGGGGAACCTTTTTCCTCTCATTTCAATTTTTTCAACATCCTCCGAGGGCCGCACAAATGATTGACCTAAGATACTAAAATCACAGCCCATTAATTCGGCCTTTCTTTCATTCTGTGCAAAGAAGAAGCATCCTCTGAATCCAGATACCTCACCATGACTCACGCAGGCATGCGCGTGCACGGAGTGGCGTGACCACCAAACAGAAAGATATGGACATAAGATGTGTGCAAAAAATGCATTTAGTTTCTTATCCATTTGAACATGATTTAAGTGGGGGGGGGACCTCACCTCCTCTAGGGGGGGACCGGGGGCATGCTCCCCCGGGAATTTTTTTTTAAATATTGAAGTTGAAAGCATCAATCTGGAGCACTCTGAGAGCAGCATGAGAGATCTGTGGATCCTCTCTCAGCACCAGGTGGAACAGAACTGGAAGCAGATTTATTTTTCTTTGTGAATATTTTACAAATCACTCTCCTTTCAAACTGGATTCTTGTTGATTAGCAACAACTTACTTTACTGTCATATAGTATTTTACACCTGTTCACTTTATTCTCTTGTTTTTTATAACTGTATGACTGTGAAAGTGCCTCACCCACTGGTTGGAGAAAAAGCTTCTTATATCCGTTAGCATAGCTAGCTAACCAGATGCTAATAACAACAAAGGTCTGCTCAGTGAGACGGAGGAGCAGAGCTCCACCGGGCTCTCAGCGAGAGACACAGCCTATTGCCTGTCTGCTCAGTGAGACGGAGGAGCAGAGCTCCACCGGGCTCTCAGCGAGAGACACAGCCTATTGCCTGTCTGCTCAGTGAGACGGAGGAGCAGAGCTCCACCGGGCTCTCAGCGAGAGACACAGCCACGCAGGAACTGCAGCATGGGTAGCCTACGGACTTATGGGGACTGCAATTTGTTGAAGTCCCGGAGCGGCGTTCTGGTGCTCTCCGTCAGAATTGCACCCCTGTCAGACGAGACATATAGCACGTGATCACACCTAAGGCTCGTGTTGTGTTCAAGGACCATGACCGGTGCCAGGAAAAACAGGCACTGGCTTGTTTAATTATTTTTGCGGTCTACATTTCTTTAATTTTTTTCTTTTTTGCGTGTGTTTATAAATTACCTCGAGGGCCGTACCAAATGGTCTCGCGGGCCGTATACGGCCCGGGGGCCGGAGGTTCCCTACCCCTGCTTTAAATCAACTTTCTGACATCTGACCCTTTCAAAGAGGGACTTTTATGACCCTTTCAAAATAGCTTTATATTGACCCTTTCAAAATAAGACTGTAGAACACCAAAAACCTGATGAAATGTAATGAGCTGTTTTCATCTGCCCCTTTCAAAATAAGAGCATGTACCTGCATGTGTTTTGCCACCGACAGCAGCAGGACTCCGAACAGGAAGCCGTTGTACTGGAAGTGAATGTCTGAGGGGACGTGAAGGAGGCGTTAACATATTGATCATGAAGTAGAGCAGGGTGTCCAAACCTTTTTCTCCGAGGGCCACATACAGACGAATATACGGAGGTCTGCGCCGCTCACTAGAGGTTTATCGCCTTATAAGTTAGAACAATCTATCAAATGTAGGGCAATGATGGTTGATATTGATAACCCTGAGTTTCCTGGTTGTAGGATACGGTCGACGATGAGGAGGCCGAAGTTCCAGAGCAGCAGGACGGCCAGGACGAAAGACGGCCGGTTCAGAACGTCCCGCGATCCTTTCTGCTCCTGAACGCACCGGCAACACCTGCAGGAGGAGAGAGCCAATCAGCATCGAGCTCCTGGGAACACCTGGAAACACTGATTTATTATGAGTTTCTATCCATTCATTTGTGTGGGTGTGTGTCTGTAGCCCCTGTGTGGTGTGGTGTGGTGTGTGTGTGTGAGTGTGGTGTGAGTGAGTGAGGTGTGTGTGTGTGTGTGAGGTGTGTGTGTGTGTGTGTGTGTGTGTGTCTCACTCTCTAGCAGCGTAGAGGAACAGCAGGTCGGTGCAGATGACGGTGAGCCTCTGGTAGAGCACGGCCTCAGGGCTGCTGTAGTTCAGGTTGCTAAGCAGCAGCATGGGGGGGTGCAGCAGCCGCGCGCCCTGAGACAGAGCCAGCTCGAACCAGGCGAACAGCGGGGGGTAATCCAGGGTCCACTCCGAGGAGTTCTGGAGACACCCCCAAAGACACCCAACAGTTCATGGAATACACAAATAAAAAATGTATTATAATATTATTCTGTTCCTCATCAGTATATACAGAGCCTGTCTCTGATTGGCTGAAACACCAAACAGATCATTGCAGCATTACCCACAATCCCCTCTGTTTCAGCCCTGTTGATGTAGAAGAGACATGAAGAAGAGGGGACACATGTTGATGTAGAAGAGACATGGAGAAGAGGGGACACATGTTGATGTAGAAGAGACGTGAGGAAGAGGGGACACATGTTGATGTAGAAGAGACGTGAGGAAGAGGGGACACATGTTGATGTAGAAGAGGGGACACATGTTGATGTAGAAGAGACATGGAGAAGAGGGGACACATGTTGATGTAGAAGAGACATGAAGAAGAGGGGACACATGTTGATGTAGAAGAGACGTGAAGAAGAGGGGACACATGTTGATGTAGAAGAGACATGGAGAAGAGGGGACACATGTTGATGTAGAGGAGACATGGAGAAGAGGGGACACATGTTGATGTAGAAGAGACGTGAAGAAGAGGGGACACATGTTGATGTAGAAGAGACGTGAGGAAGAGGGGACACATGTTGATGTAGAAGAGACATGAAGAAGAGGGGACACATGTTGATGTAGAAGAGACATGGAGAAGAGGGGACACATGTTGATGTAGAGGAGACATGGAGAAGAGGGGACACATGTTGATGTAGAAGAGACATGGAGAAGAGGGGACACATGTTGATGTAGAAGAGACATGGAGAAGAGGGGACACATGTTGATGTAGAGGAGACATGGAGAAGAGGGGACACATGTTGATGTAGAAGAGACGTGAAGAAGAGGGGACACATGTTGATGTAGAAGAGACGTGAGGAAGAGGGGACACATGTTGATGTAGAAGAGACATGAAGAAGAGGGGACACATGTTGATGTAGAAGAGGGGACACATGTTGATGTAGAAGAGACATGGAGAAGAGGGGACACGTGTTGATGTAGAAGAGACATGGAGAAGAGGGGACACGTGTTGATGTAGAAGAGACATGGAGAAGAGGGGATACATGTTGATGTAGAAGAGACATGAAGAAGAGGGGACACGTGTTGATGTAGAAGAGACATGGAGAAGAGGGGACACATGTTGATGTAGAAGAGACATGAAGAAGAGGGGACACGTGTTGATGTAGAAGAGACATGGAGAAGAGGGGACACATGTTGATGTAGAAGAGACATGAAGAAGAGGGGACACATGTTGATGTGGAAGAGACATGGAGAAGAGGGGACACATGTTGATGTAGAAGAGACATGAAGAAGAGGGGACACGTGTTGATGTAGAAGAGACATGGAGAAGAGGGGACACATGTTGATGTAGAAGAGACACGGAGAAGAGGGGACACGTGTTGATGTGGAAGAGACATGGAGAAGAGGGGACACATGTTGATGTAGAAGAGACACGGAGAAGAGGGGACACATGTTGATGTAGAAGAGACGTGAAGCAGAGGGGACACATGTTGATGTAGAAGAGACACGGAGAAGAGGGGACACGTGTTGATGTGGAAGAGACATGGAGAAGAGGGGACACATGTTGATGTAGAAGAGACATGAAGAAGAGGGGACACATGTTGATGTAGAAGAGACATGAAGTAGAGGGGACACGTGTTGATGTAGAAGAGACGTGAAGCAGAGGGGACACATGTTGATGTAGAAGAGACACGGAGAAGAGGGGACACGTGTTGATGTAGAAGAGACGTGAAGCAGAGGGGACACATGTTGGTGTAGAAGAGACACGGAGAAGAGGGGACACGTGTTGATGTGGAAGAGACATGGAGAAGAGGGGACACATGTTGATGTAGAAGAGACATGAAGAAGAGGGGACACATGTTGATGTAGAAGAGACATGAAGTAGAGGGGACACGTGTTGATGTAGAAGAGACGTGAAGAAGAGGGGACACATGTTGATGTAGAAGAGACACGGAGAAGAGGGGACACGTGTTGATGTGAAGAGACATGGAGAAGAGGGGACACATGTTGATGTAGAAGAGACATGAAGAAGAGGGGACACATGTTGATGTAGAAGAGACATGAAGTAGAGGGGACACATGTTGATGTAGAAGAGACATGAAGAAGAGGGGACACATGTTGATGTAGAAGAGACGTGAAGAAGAGGGGACACATGTTGATGTAGAAGAGACATGGAGAAGAGGGGACACATGTTGATGTAAGAGAGACATGAAGAAGATGGGGACACATGTTGATGTAGAAGAGACATGGAGAAGAGGGGACACATGTTGATGTAGAGAGACATGGAGAAGAGGGGACACATGTTGATGTAGAGAGACATGAAGAAGAGGGGACACATGTTGATGTAGAAGAGACATGGAGAAGAGGGGACACATGTTGATGTAGAAGAGACATGGAGAAGAGGGGACACATGTTGATGTAGAAGAGACATGAAGAAGAGGGGACACATGTTGATGTAGAAGAGACATGAAGAAGAGGGGACACATGTTGATGTAGAAGAGACATGAAGAAGAGGGGACACATGTTGATGTAGAAGAGACATGAAGAAGAGGGGACACATGTTGATGTAGAAGAGACATGGAGAAGAGGGGACACATGTTGATGTAGAAGAGACGTGAAGAAGAGGGGACACATGTTGATGTAGAAGAGACATGAAGAAGAGGGGACACATGTTGATGTAGAAGAGACATGGAGAAGAGGGGACACATGTTGATGTAGAAGAGACATGGAGAAGAGGGGACACATGTTGATGTAGAAGAGACATGGAGAAGAGGGGACACATGTTGATGTAAGAGAGACATGGAGAAGAGGGGACACATGTTGATGTAGAAGAGACATGGAGAAGAGGGGACACATGTTGATGTAGAGAGACATGGAGAAGAGGGGACACATGTTGATGTAGAAGAGACATGGAGAAGAGGGGACACATGTTGATGTAGAAGAGACATGGAGAAGAGGGGACACATGTTGATGCATGGAGTGTCTCTGACCTCGTGGTACCACCGGTCCAGCGGCAGGCTGTGAGTGATGGCGAGCCAGTTCCTGTGCACCTCGAAGTCTGTGGAGTGACTGAAGGAAACACAGAGCGTCAGATCGAGCTGCTTGAAGGCATTGTACGAGGACAATTCAAAAGACTGGAGATAAACAAGAGAGTAGAAAATATACAATTTACACAACAACAACAACAACAACAACACAAACATGAACTTTAGACTGTTTTTTTTTAAATGTCAGATTCTAGCACCAGGAGTCTAGGACCAGGAGTCTAGCACCAGGAGTCTAGCACCAGGAGTCTAGCACCAGGAGTCTAGCACCAGGAGTCTAGCACCAGGAGTCTAGCACCAGGAGTCTAGACCAGGAGTCTAGCACCAGGAGTCTAGTACCAGGAGTCTAGCACCAGGAGTCTAGTACCAGGAGTCTAGCACCAGGAGTCTAGTACCAGGAGTCTAGTACCAGGAGTCTAGCACCAGGAGTCTAGCACCAGGAGTCTAGCACCAGGAGTCTAGCACCAGGAGTCTAGCACCAGGAGTCTAGCACCAGGAGTCTAGTACCAGGAGTCTAGCACCAGGAGTCTAGTACCAGGAGTCTAGCACCAGGAGTCTAGTACCAGGAGTCTAGCACCAGGAGTCTAGCACCAGGAGTCTAGCACCAGGAGTCTAGCACCAGGAGTCTAGTACCAGGAGTCTAGCACCAGGAGTCTAGCACCAGGAGTCTAGCACCAGGAGTCTAGCACCAGGAGTCTAGCACCAGGAGTCTAGCACCAGGAGTCTAGTACCAGGAGTCTAGCACCAGGAGTCTAGTACCAGGAGTCTAGCACCAGGAGTCTAGTACCAGGAGTCTAGCACCAGGAGTCTAGCACCAGGAGTCTAGCACCAGGAGTCTAGTACCAGGAGTCTAGAACCAGGAGTCTAGCACCAGGAGTCTAGCACCAGGAGTCTAGCACCAGGAGTCTAGCACCAGGAGTCTAGGACCAGGAGTCTAGCACCAGGAGTCTAGCACCAGGAGTCTAGCACCAGGAGTCTGGTACCAGGAGTCTAGCACCAGGAGTCTAGCACCAGGAGTCTAGTACCAGGAGGCTAGTACCAGGAGTCTAGCACCAGGAGTCTAGCACCAGGAGTCTAGCACCAGGAGTCTAGCACCAGGAGTCTAGGACCAGGAGTCTAGCACCAGGAGGCTAGTACCAGGAGTCTAGCACCAGGAGGCTAGTACCAGGAGTCTAGCACCAGGAGTCTAGTACCAGGAGGCTAGTACCAGGAGTCTAGTACCAGGAGTCTAGCACCAGGAGTCTAGCACTAGGAGTCTAGCACCAGGAGTCTAGCACCAGGAGTCTAGCACCAGGAGGCTAGTACCAGGAGTCTAGCACCAGGAGGCTAGTACCAGGAGTCTAGCACCAGGAGTCTAGTACCAGGAGTCTAGCACCAGGAGTCTAGCACCAGGAGTCTAGCACCAGGAGTCTAGCACCAGGAGTCTAGTACCAGGAGTCTAGAACCAGGAGGCTAGCACCAGGAGTCTAGCACCAGGAGTCTAGCACCAGGAGTCTAGCACCAGGAGTCTAGCACCAGGAGGCTAGTACCAGGAGTCTAGCACCAGGAGGCTAGTACCAGGAGTCTAGCACCAGGAGGCTAGTACCAGGAGTCTAGCACCAGGAGTCTAGCACCAGGAGTCTAGCACCAGGAGTCTAGCACCAGGAGTCTAGACCAGGAGGCTAGCACCAGGAGTCTAGCACCAGGAGTCTAGCACCAGGAGTCTAGCACCAGGAGTCTAGGACCAGGAGTCTAGCACCAGGAGTCTAGCACCAGGAGTCTGGTACCAGGAGTCTAGCACCAGGAGTCTAGCACCAGGAGTCTAGGACCAGGAGTCTAGGACCAGGAGTCTAGCACCAGGAGTCTAGCACCAGGAGTCTAGTACCAGGAGTCTAGCACCAGGAGGCTAGTACCAGGAGTCTAGCACCAGGAGTCTAGCACCAGGAGTCTAGAAACCAGGAGTCTAGCACCAGGAGTCTAGCACCAGGAGTCTGGAACCAGGAGTCTAGAACCAGGAGTCTAGCACCAGGAGTCTAGCACCAGGAGTCTAGAACCAGGAGTCTAGCACCAGGAGTCTAGCACCAGGAGTCTAGCACCAGGAGTCTAGCTCCAGGAGTCTAGCACCAGGAGTCTAGCACCAGGAGTCTAGCACCAGGAGTCTAGCACCAGGAGTCTAGCACCAGGAGTCTAGAACCAGGAGTCTAGAACCAGGAGTCTAGCACCAGGAGTCTAGCACCAGGAGTCTAGACCAGGAGTCTAGCACCAGGAGTCTAGCACCAGGAGTCTAGCACCAGGAGTCTAGCACCAGGAGTCTAGCACCAGGAGTCTAGCACCAGGAGTCTAGCACCAGGAGTCTAGCACCAGGAGTCTAGCACCAGGAGTCTAGCTCCAGGAGTCTAGCACCAGGAGTCTAGCACCAGGAGTCTAGCACCAGGAGTCTAGCACCAGGAGTCTAGCACCAGGAGTCTAGTACCAGGAGTCTAGCACCAGGAGTCTAGCACCAGGAGTCTAGACCAGGAGTCTAGCACCAGGAGTCTAGCACCAGGAGTCTAGCACCAGGAGTCTAGCACCAGGAGTCCGCACCAGGAGTCTGCACCAGGAGTCTAGAACCAGGAGTCTAGCACCAGGAGTCTAGCACCAGGAGTCTAGACCAGGAGTCTAGGACCAGGAGTCTAGCACCAGGAGTCTAGCACCAGGAGTCTAGCACCAGGAGTCTAGCACCAGGAGTCTAGCACCAGGAGTCTGGCACCAGGAGTCTAGCTCCAGGAGTCTAGCACCAGGAGTCTAGCACCAGGAGTCTAGCTCCAGGAGTCTAGCACCAGGAGTCTAGGACCAGGAGTCTAGTACCAGGAGTCTAGCACCAGGAGTCTAGCACCAGGAGTCTAGGACCAGGAGTCTAGGACCAGGAGTCTAGCACCAGGGAGTCTAGCACCCAGGAGTCTAGCACCAGGAGTCTAGCACCAGGAGTCCAGCACCAGGAGTCTAGCACCAGGAGTCTAGAACCAGGAGTCTAGCACCAGGAGTCTAGGACCAGGAGTCTAGCACCAGGAGTCTAGGACCAGGAGTCTAGCACCAGGGGTCTAGCACCCAGGAGTCTAGCACCAGGAGTCTGGCACCAGGAGTCTAGCTCCAGGAGTCTAGCACCAGGAGTCTAGCACCAGGAGTCTAGCTCCAGGAGTCTAGCACCAGGAGTCTAGCACCAGGAGTCAAGTCATAATGCCCGGTGCCTTGCTCAAGGGCACCACGGCAGGGCAGGAGGTGAACTGCGACCTCTCCAAGTAGCAGTCACACTCCATATGTAGGTCTGGTCGGGGACTTGAACCGGGGACCCTGCGGCTCCCGGTCCAGGCCTGCTGATCACTGAGAATGAGTTTAGAATCGTTCAACTCGAACGCTGTTGTTGTTTGTGTGAAACAGCGCTATCTTGCGGCCGTTTGGCTGGATTACACTTGATATATTTATTTATGACACGTCGCGTTAATGTCAACAATCATCACTTCATATGAAGAACATCTCGACTGACGGTAAACACGGAACCACGGAACCACGCCCGGGATCCATCCGAAGATCTGTTTGTAGCTTCTCGGTGTGTTAGCATTATGCTAGCAGTTCTCGCACTGTCTTCTAATGTATCCTGCTTTGCATACACGCAGTAGTGCTGAGACTTCTGCAGGAACACGAACAGGTTGACATTGGAGTGTCTGAACTCACTATGCGCTGATAAACAGACATTTGAAGAGAGAAACTCCCAGCGAGAGAGCTGGAAACCAGGAGCTGTCCGCCGCCGCCATGACACCTCCGACGGGATTCAATGGGAACAACTTTATTGACAAACTCCGTGACGGACACTGTGTGTAGACTCAACAGATTATTTTATTTTATATAAAATGTATAATAATACTGATCATATCAAACGCAGCAGCTGCTGTATGGAAACTTTATCGTTATTTTTATTTTATTATTTTATATTTTTGAAAGGCAGTAATCATTGAGATGCATTCACTGTCGACTCGTAAAGTCAGGAATATTGAACTTCTCTTGTGGAATACAATCAGGTTACGGTTTAATACAATCTATGTTTCAATAAAGTGGTTTAATACAATCTATGTTTCAATAAAGTGGTTTAATACAATCTATGTTTTAATTCAGGCTATGGTTTAATACACTGGTTTAATACAGTGGTTTAATACAGTGGTTTAATACACTGGTTTAATACAGTGGTTTAATACAGTGGTTTAATACAGTGGTTTAATACAGTGGTTTAATACAGTGGTTTAATACAGTGGTTTAATACAGTGGTTTAATACAGTGGTTTAATACAGAGGTGTGATACAGTCTACGGTTTAATACAGTGGTTTAATACAGTGGTTTAATACAGTGGTTTAATACAGTGGTTTCATACAGTGGTTTAATACAGTGGTTTAATACAGTGGTTTAATACAGTGGTTTCATACAGTGGTTTAATACAGTGGTTTAATACAGTGTTTAATACCGTGGTTTAATACAGTGGTTTAATACAGTGGTTTAATACAGTGGTTTAATACAGTGGTTTAATACAGAGGTGTGATACAGTGGTTTAATACAGTGGTTTAATACAGTCTATGGTTTAATACAATCTACGGTTTCCAAATCTATCAGTAAACAACTAGAATTGTTAGCCTTAAATATCGAAGTAGCAAAGGGTCAACAGGTCATGGTGGTTGTTAGGGATTAATTATGTCTTTACTCCTAGACATTTAACCGATTCTGTGTGTTGACATTTACGACCATCCCTGCTTCTAATCTCCCGTAAGGAATGTGATAATGGAGTCGATACTGCCAGGTTTTATGGCCTGACCTGGCGGGCACAGGGGGGGGTTTTACGACTGTGAGAACGCTGGCTTTCTAAGCTCCACAGATGTGAGAGACATCTCCTGTGTCTGCAGATGTTTACGCTAGTATGGGAAACTTCTGCAGCAATGGAGAGTTAGGACTCAGAGAGACACGAGGAGAGTTGGAGCTTTGATGTCAAACACGGATCTTTAATACAAGCATCGGCCGGAGAAATTCACATCACAGTCAAAGGTTCTGACTGCACTGGTGTGTTGCCATGTCAAATCTGCCCAGTATCTCTCGATGGAGACACTGAATCACTTACAGTGGGGCAAAAAGTACATACAGCAGTGTGTTCCATGCAGCCATACAGCAGTGTGTTCCATGCAGCCATACAGCAGTGTGTTCCATGCAGCAGTGTGTTCCATGCAGCAGTGTGTTCCATGCAGCCATACAGCAGTGTGTTCCATGCAGCCATACAGCAGTGTGTTCCATGCAGCCATACAGCAGTGTGTTCCATGCAGCCATACAGCAGTGTGTTCCATGCAGCAGTGTGTCCCATGCAGCAGTGTGTTCCATGCAGCAGTGTGTCCCATGCAGCAGTGTGTTCCATGCAGCAGTGTGTCCCATGCAGCAGTGTGTTCCATGCAGCCATACAGCAGTGTGTCCCATGCAGCAGTGTGTTCCATGCAGCCATACAGCAGTGTGTTCCATGCAGCCATACAGCAGTGTGTTCCATGCAGCCATACAGCAGTGTGTTCCATGCAGCAGTGTGTCCCATGCAGCAGTGTGTTCCATGCAGCAGTGTGTCCCATGCAGCAGTGTGTTCCATGCAGCCATACAGCAGTGTGTTCCATGCAGCAGTGTGTTCCATGCAAATTGATGAATCACTATTTCTTTGTCGAAGTAAAAGGCAAGCCAGTGTGCCTCGTTTGTAGGGGCGCGCTTGCTGTAATGAAAAAGGCTAATATCGAGCGGCATTACAGCACGAAACATGCACAAATGGATGATCTGAAAGGGCAAGCTCGTTTGGATAATCTCAACGCTCTTCGGCGGAGTTTGGTGTCCCAACAAGTGTTTTTTGCAAGACCACAGGCTAACCAAGACAACGTCACGCACGTTAGTTTTGTTTTAAGTGAGTTAATCGCCAAAAAAATGAAGCCTCATTCAGATGGTGAATTTGTAAAGGAGTGCCTTGTTGCCGCCGCGGAGGTTCTCGCACCAGATACATTAAAAGTGTTCCAAAGTATTAGTTTGTCCCGAAGAACTGTGTCGGATCGGATTACTGACATGGCACAAGACATTGAATGATTTCGAGTTTTTCTCTTTGGCCTGTGACGAGACAACGGACATAACTAATACTGCCCAATTAGCCATTTTTGTGCGAGGGATTACATCTGCTTTTGATACTCGGAGGAAATGCTGTCTCTGCAAGCCCTGCATGGCACTACCAGAGGTGAGGATTTGTTCGAACAAGTTGTTTTGGCCATGAACAAATTTGACCTGCAGTTTGACAAGTTAAGTGGCCTGGCGACAGACGGCGCTCCCGCCATGGTGGGCATGCCGAAAAGACTGACTGCATTGGTCAGAAAGGAAACGAGTTGTCTCAGTCTGTGAGTGTGTGTGCGTGTGTTTATGTGGGTGTTTAATACAGTGGTTTAATGCAGTCTATTTCAAAATCCTTTAAAGGCATACGTAAAAATCTCTCACACACACACACACACACACACTCACACGCATACGCACACACACACACCCACACCCCCCCCCACACACACTCACACACACACACACACACACACACACACACACACACACACACACACACACAGCGATCTCACTTCATCTCCCTCCACAAACACTCCTCTGCCACAGCCTCAGTCACCCAGGCGTTCCCCAAGGATCAGTACTTGGCCCCCTCCTCTTCATCATCTACATCCTCCCCCTCGGTCAAATCCTAATTTCACCACCTCCGCAAAATTGCAAAGATCCGAGAGGGTGCAATTACCTGCAGCTGAACGACCTATCCTACCTTCATTTCCTCCTGCCTCCCCCCCCCCTATCTCACTGGTCTTCTCACCCCCTACCAACCCTGACGGCCCCTCAGATCCACCTCAGCCGGTCTCCTGTCCCCCCGGGTCCAAGGCAGCTTTGAGGACAGAGCCTTTTCAGTGGCAGCTGGATCTGGAATTCCCTCCTCCAAGATCTCCGCTATTCTGAGACCCTCAGTGTTCCAGTCCCTTTTCAAAACTCATCTCTTCCACTGTCTACTCATAGCCCCCCCATCATCGATAGTCCTACACCCCCCACCCTAACCTTCCCTTTTATTGTACAGCGATGTTGAGTCCTTGAAAAGCCCTAAATATAATGTATTATTATTATTATTATTATGATACTGACAGGTTTCAGATCTTGCTGTGTACAATAATCTTCCTGAGAGGTGTCACTTGTGATGTCGTCTGTGTGTTCCACAGTGAATGTAGTCCTGACAGCAACAGGTGATAAGAATCAGAGGATCCCATAGGATCCCATAGGAAATGCATGCGGGTCACTTTTGACCCACTTATTGAAGCTTGTGGTAGTAATACAAAAACTACAATTTCTTAAAAGGTAAATCAAAGATTAGAATGGCATGATCTCCAAAACATGCTTTTTGAGGAATAGCTGGAATATGAAATGATAAAGAATGTAATTACAAAGATACTTCCAGAAAACCACCTCACCGGGTCAAAAGAGACCCACTTATGCATCTGAGGGGTAACATGTGTCGCTGCTTTGTTAGACAGTCAGTATTAGCTCATGTTAATAGCAGTGAACTTCTTAAATTGGGATAGGTTGATCGATACACGTTCTTTGAGGATTGACAGACATCTTTCTGAGAGCGTCACAAAGGGAGGTTTCTCCCTCGGGCTTCTCTCAGGCTGGTGACTGCTGTTGGGGGGGGGAAATGTTGAAGGTCAAAAAGCCAGTCAGAGCTGTTTTGAGGAATTGTAAAGACAGGGTCGGTTTTTGACCTAGGCGACATATAGGCAGTCGCCTAGGGCGCCAGATCTGCTGCGCTGGTAGCTCTGGGAGGGGAAACAACTTGGCTGTTTGCGCTCATCCTCATGTTCGGCCTTCATGGAACAACATTCATAATTAAGTAAATGAACACCCTTTTCATTCCGGTTACACATTTCATTTGCCCGTAAGGGATGAAAGTGGGGGTGCTGGCTTATCTCAGTGGCTCTCAAAACGTTTTGATCACAATTTATATAAACAAATATTTCCGAGGCACTCCTTTATAATAATTAGGGTAAATAAAAACAGGTTTGAAATCATTCCAATGCAGTAAACCAAAATGTGTCATACAAAAGGGCCTAGATAAAAGGGCTATACAACTAAGCAATAGTAGTGTGTGTGTGTGTGAGTGTGTGTGAATGTGTCTGTGTGCGTGTGTGAGTGTGTGTGTGTGTGTGTGTGTGTGTGTGTGCATGTGTGTGTGTGTGTGTGTGTGTGTGTGTGAGTGAGTGTGCGTGTGAGTGTGCCTGTGTGTGAGTGAGTGTGTGTGAGTGTGTGTGTGAGTGTGTGTGTGTGTGAGTGTGCGTGAGTGTGTGCGTGTGTGTGTGTGCATGCGTGTGTGTGTGTGACAGATGAGACCAGAGGACTGATGAGACCAGAGGACAGATGAGACCAGAGGACAGATGAGACCAGAGGACAGATGAGACCAGAGGACGGATGAGACCAGAGGACAGATGAGACCAGAGGACAGATGATACCAGAGGACAGATGAGACCAGAGGACAGATGAGAGCAGAGGACAGGTGAGACCAGAGGACAGATAAGACTAGAGGACAGGTTGTCCTGGAAGGCCACTAACTGATGTGGACAACATTGCATTAGCTGCTACCATGCTGTTTGGACTCATGTATGCAATGAACCTGAACTACCCCCCTAAACTGAAGTGCCCGTTGGAAGTGCTCCAGCAAATGTTAATGGAGCTAGACGGCAACATGCTCTCCAAGAAAGCCCAAGTGTTTAAAAACAAACTGTTTGAGTGAACTGATGCCATGGACCATTGTGCACTTTTACAGCAATCATACTGGACTTTCATCGATACAACTGTCGTGCACTTCCTTTGCTCATGCTTTTTGCTTGATTTGCATGTTTCAGAAATGTGGGGTTTTTCCACGTGTTTCAGAATGTACCACTTTCATCAAAGTGCGATGTCAGATTTGCAGAATTGTCTTGATCTAATTGCGCTACTTCAAAATGTCAGTTCTTGTTTTTATTTGCAATACTTTCTTGAGTGCATGTGTGGTGAGAAACCAGGCCATTATTATACTTCCATGTGTTTTTCCAAAGCAATGCTCTTTTGTATTAAAGTGCCCTTTCATAGCAGGTTACTATTTAAATAATGGATTTGCAAGAACATTTCCTTTTTTCGGCATTGGCATTTCCTGTTAATTGTTTATGAATGAGTTACACAAATAAGCCTTTCTTTGCCATCTGGCCCAATACACCTTTATCTTGGTCGGGAGAATAGTTTCCTTTCAGCTTCCTGCTGTGTTCTAACACAGTAATGTACATGTACATGCATCACAAACATGTTCTATTTCTTGTGTTTCTTTCTTCTCAATGTATTTGTTAATTCTCATGGGGCTGCATGATGGAGGAACCAAACGCTCGTCTGGATGTGTGGTGGTTGTTAATATTGTTTTATTTTTTGAGAAAGATACATGAATGTTGTTCAAAGAAATGTGTTTGTCTTTATTGACTTTGTTTTAAAATGTTGTGATAAATGCTGTAGATATTAGGATACATTCTGTTGAAGAATGTACGACATGCCTCTATTCACATGAAATAAATACTCTTATGTACCCCTCAGGGCTCGCAATTAACGATGTCTCGATGTCCCGGGGACCATAACAATTCCTACTGGGACACAAATCTATTTTGTCTGGGACTATTTCGGGACAGTGAAAAAAAAATTAAAAGTAAACTTCAAAATGGGTGTTATTTGCAAAGTCATTGGGCTGTCAAATCATAGACTGCATTCTACGTCATCCACTCTGCTGCCGACTGCTGCTAGACTCGCGCTAATGCAACGGTCACGACTTTAAAAAAAGAAGAAAGAAATGCTGAGGTGGTTGAATAAACAGCCCCCTGATGCAATCCCCAATTCTGCCGACTCCCGAAACGAAAACATTCCAAGTCCTGGTCATGATGCATCGTCTTCCACTGTGGTAAGTTAGTTGTCTTAAGTGTCAATGTTAGCTAACTAACGCTAGCAACGGAAGTGTCAAGTGTGCCTTACAATGCATACAAACGTCCTAAAATGCGGTGTCATGTTCTTTTGAAGTTTGTGAAAATGATGTGAAATACAGTTGATCAGAATAAGAGGTGTAGCCGATCATTTTTGTATTTTCTTTGTCAGCCAGTCAGTGACCAGGCTAGAATCTTTAGCTGCAAAAATGTAAGGCATTTAGCTAATCATTTAGCTTTTCATCTTTTTTTAGTGTTTTAGTTTTTTTGGGTCAAGAACGTCAGTCAGATTGGGTGACGATTAGAAAGGGGGGTCGCAAGGTAATTTTAGTTTGTCAATCAACTCTGGTATGAGAATAATGTGTCATGTTAAGAGAGAGCAATGATCCAGTTGTTTTTGTGCCTAGGGGTGGGTGAGTGAGTGAGTGAGAGCAAGATGATTGACATTCATGAATGAAGATAGAAGATCAATTTATATTCCTATAGTACTACTGACGACTTGTGAGGATAACTTAAAATTAATTAGAACTGCAAACAGATACATTTATTAAACTGTATTATGGAACTTCTGTTTTTTTATTATCATTCATACCACTTTTATTGCCAGATAGAGGGTTCTGATCATAAAACACAGAGACCATACAGCCATACCATATTGAATTGAAAAATACAAATCAGAATTCTTCAATGTTGACATGACAATGATACATTAGTCTGGATATTGAGAAACAATCGAAAAAACATGTCTTAAAACAACTCTCTTCCCTTCTACTCTAGGAGAGGCAACAGATCAGACTAATATTCATATGTTTAAAAGAATAAGTATTTTAAACTTACATGTTGGACCAGAGTCTATGGTGTGATGATTAAGTGACAAAAAAGTATAACATTATATGTATTGGGGGGGGCGACGATACAAATTTAAATTTGGGACACTGCTGGTTATATCCGGGACAATACAAAGTAGAATTCGGGGCAATTGTGGGACACTGAGGAAAAAAGTTAATTTCAAGCCCTGGTACCCCATTGAGCACTAGGTAGATTAAACAGAAAACTATAGCATGTAGTTTAAACAAAACATTCATGTGGCTCTGTACAGAAATATACTGAGCATATTAAAAGCCTAAAATGAACATTAAAAAGTCATGTTGGTTAAAACATAGGGTAAATGAATATACCTAATATTAAAGGAAATATTTACATTGACATAACAATTTCATGTTTCTTTGACATAACATAGTTGTGTGTCTTTAACATAATAGAATAGTTTTGAGTACACATGTTTTTAATATGTGCAATCGGTTTCCATATTAAAATCATGTGAATCCAACAGCCTTTCTTTTCAGTGTGCTGTGAGGAGTCCAGTTCTTCTCACCTGGCACACCTTAAACAAACAGATATATATGTAAAGTACCATGTGTACAAACAATATAACTGATTCTCTTCTGTTGAACATGTTGGATTGTGTATTGTCCGAGTCAGGGTCCTTTTTATTTTACTCTAACTTTGGAACTTGTGTTACCAATGCTTACTGTTTATTTGATACCCATTTGGTAATGCAATTTATAAAAACAACAAGGTTTGGGTTTGTTCTTCAGATGACTGTGATGTTAACGTGTAAGCTCAATAATGAACTCCAGCTCAACCAACCATATCGTAATATCTAAGTAATCATCTTGAAATATGACATTAATAATTGTAATATACACATCTTATTGTGAGGTTGATTTCACATACACTACTTCGCCGTCAGCTTGTCTACATACTTGAGCATAGCCAATTTAAATCTTAAACCTTAGCGATGCATACAATTCCTACGTATAATAAAATATCTCTCTAAGTTACAAGGATGACCTTATTTTATAACCTCAAACAGAAGCCGTTTGTTCTACGGTATTATCCCACTTAACGCTTAACACTTGTCTATTTCGTTTTAACCTTTATACAGTGGGGAAAAGTATTTAGTCAGCCACCAATTGTGCAAGTTCTTCCACTTAAAAAGACGAGAGAGGCCTGTAATGTTCATCCTAGGTACACTTCAACTATGAGAGACAGAATGGGGGAAAGAATCCAGGAAATCACATTGTAGTATTTTTCATGAATTAATTGGTAAATTCCTCGGTAAAAAAAGTATTTGGTTACCTACAAACAAACAAGATTTCTGGCTCTCACAGACCTGTAACTTCTTCTCTAAGAGCCTCCTCTATCCTCCACTCTATAACTGTATTAATGGCACCTGTTTGAACTCGTTATCAGTATAAAAGACACCTGTCCACAACCTCAAACAGTCACACTCCAAACTCCACTATGACCAAGACCAAAGAGCTGGAAGCAGATGAGGCCTTTTTTGGGCCATTTTCTCATTGGGATACCCAGGCCGTGGGACACCATATTAGGTTATGGGACAACCAGGGCAGTTTGTTGTCCACTGCCAGTGTACGACACCTGAAGTGGGATGCTGCCATGGTGGATGCGTGTATCGGACCCTAGGTGGCGCTATATGGGCAAGGGGGTGTCCACAGATCAATATGGTGTCCCACTTCCCGTGGGGGGGTGTCCATACATCAATATGAAATTAAATTAAATGCTTGCTGATACAATGGGCACTTGTAAATGTCTATAACTATGTATCCTGTAAATATAATGTATAATGTCCTTTATTGTTTTATGTTTCATGTGGAACCTATATGCTGCAGGTCTCCCTTGAAAAAGAGATCTATGATCTCAATGGGACCAATCTGGTTAAATAAAGGTTTGAAATGAAATGAAAAAATATGGCATCCCACCACCATATAGGGGTGTCCGCTGGTCAATATGGGATCCCACTTTCCATGGGGGGTGGCCATACATAAATATGGCATCCCACTTCCCATGTAGGGGTGTCCACAGATCAATATGGCATCCCACTTCCCATGTGGGGGTGTCCACAGATCAATGCATCCCCTTAGGGGTGTCCATACTCAATATGGTGTCACTCCCGTGGGGGGGGGGTCCACATCAATGGCACCCCTTCCCATGTAGGGGTGTCACGTCATATGCATCCCATTCTATTAGGGGTCCATCAATATGGTGTCCCACTTCCCATGTAGGGGTGTCCACAGATCAATATGAGATCCCACTGCCGGGTGTCCATACATCAATATGGGGTCACACTTCCCATGAGTAGTATACACCAATCAATATGGGGTCCCACTTCCGGGTGTCAATACATCACTATGGGGTCCCACTTCCCATGAGGTTAAGATCTGTTTAAAGGTCTTTGGAAAGGGCTAAAGAGATGCATTTTCACAGGAGGGCTCTAAATAGGGCCCAGATCAGGAATCTGAAGTACGGAAACTTAAATCCACCCAGAATTTTTTTCCAATAAAATGTCAAATTACTCACATAATCCTGACTGACGCGAAGAGTCTAGTACTGAAGAAGAGAGGTCAAATTGAAAAAAATTCAAAACATGTGTGTCCATACATCAATATGGCATCTCACTTCCCATGTAGGGGTGTCCACAGATCAATATGGCATCCCACTTCCCATGTGGGGGTGTCCAAAGATCAATATGGTGTCCCACTTCCCATGAGTAGTATACACCAATCAATATGGGATCCCACTTCCGGGTGTCAATACATCAATATGGGGTACCACTTCCCATGAAGTGGGACCCCACCCCCTGCTTCACAGGGGGCCTCTAAATAGGGCCCAGATCAGGAATCTGAAATATGGGAACCCTAACCCACCCAGAACCTTTTTTCCAATCAAATGCCATCATGCATTACTGCCATTGATGCCATCAAATATTCCCTGCTATATGTAGTACACTGGTGTATAATTTCAGGGATCCAGCTGCTACCGTTCGCTCCTATAAAATATTTGTAATTAAAAAACGTGAAATCCTATTTTCAGAATCTGACGCTCTGCCCTAGCTCCTCCCCCTGCAGTCCTAGAGACTCACATAGGGTACCATTGGATGCGCGATACATACAAATGGTGGGCTACCCACTGAGCCCGAACCGATCAGAGGTTGTTATCAAAAGATATGAATTAGTAGCACTTTTGGACACATTTGCTTTTCAGTGGAATAATATTGATATAAATTCAAGCATTTGAGTGACGCAATTGATATTCACAGCAAATGTTCCCTGCTACATGTAGTACACTTGTGTAGAATTTCAGCTGCTACCGTTCGCTCCTATAAAATATTTTTAATTAAAAAAACGTGAAATCCTAAAAGAGATATAAAGAGATAATTTGTTCACAGGGGGCCTCTAAATAGGGCCCAGATCAGGAATCTGAAGTATGTAAACTGTAACCCACCCAGAACTTTTTTTTCAATCAAATGTCAAACTTTCTCACACAATCCTGATTTTAGAAGAATGAGCAAATTGAAAAAAATTCAAAAAATGTGCTTGGCGCTCCGAGCCTTTGAGAGTGTGTTGTTGCACTTGTGTGGAACCCGCTTGCAAAATGTGGGGACCCTGCGACCTTCGAGAAGGTCAAAACCGAGGTCAGAGGTCACATTTTTATGCCGTACGGTGCCCTTTACGGCACAAAGGAAGGTCTGAACGCTTAGAACTTGCCCTCATTAGAACCGGCTCGGAGAGAAGATGCTGATTGATGCCTTTCGTGCACTGAATGTCAAAGGTTATGGCTTTAAACGGAACAAAGCCTTCCTTTAAGCTGTTTTCACTCTCACTCTTATGGTGATAGGGCACACCACTTTCCCCGCAGGCTAGGCAGTCAAGAGTATTCTAATTAGCTTCGGCTTGATGTGTAGATGTGATTTGATGTGTCGTGTGTCCCCCAACGTCTTTCACACGCCAGGAGTCTGGGAGTACTTCCATTCGCTTAGTCTTGGTCTGTAGATGTGATTTGATGTGTCTTTGTACATTTTGATGGCGGAAAAGACAGGAAAATGTCCCGTTGATATACATAGTGAGAAATATATATAACAAACTTTGTCTCAGTAAACGTTGTCGCAGTGAGATAAGCGCTGCTCCTTCATGTGGGAGACCCGGGTTCAAATCTCCCTTGGGCTCTCAAAATTTGAATTAGGAGACTATTGGTTTTCTATTTTTATTTAGTCAAATCTAAATGTTGGATTTTAAGTATGATAACAGAGCAGGTGGAACCAGGCCTCAGCTACAGCAGCACAGCAGAGCAGAGAAGGTGGAACCAGGCCTCAGCAACAGCAGCACAGCAGAGCAGAGCAGTGGGACCAGGCCTCAGCTACAGCAGCACAGCAGAGCAGAGCAGGTGGAACCAGGCCTCAGCCACAGCAGCACATATTGGGAGTACTTCCATTTGCTTCGTCTTGATCTGTAGATGTCCTTTGATACATCGTTTGTCAATTTTGATGGTGTAAAAGACTACTGTCTGCACGAAATCAGAAACCAGACATCGGTTTTTGAAAGGACCCCGGCTGTCTCACTTCATGGAGGAATGTATCCGCTCCATGTGCACTCTGGCCCCTGCACATTTGTTGCCTGGAGACCCCCCAGTATGGTTCTTAAAACAACTTTAAGTTTTTGAACTGGTTTCTGGAGGAATGTAAGGGGAGTTGTCAGGGGACTCTACCCGCCTTATGGGACACTATTTTCGGATACTTTTTCTTTCCATTTTCACCCCTTTTCTATGGATCTCAAAAAAAGTTAACTCAGACTTTATTATATTATTTATATGACTTATTTTTTAAATATGGTGGGGATAGTGGCATTAACTAGAACCCAGTACTGGGAGGGAACCAGGCTACAGCACCTGACTTTGAAACGTCGGGAAAAGTGAAAACGGTGCATTTCTCCATCTGAATGTGGGGCACATTTGCTAAATGTCTCGACAAATTGCTTGTCACACCGAGAAGTTTAACCACACCTCGGAGCGCGTTATCTCTGCCATCTCCTCCCTCTGTGGGTGTGTGTGTGTGTGTGTTGCTGCATGTAGCAGCTGTGTGTGTGTAAACTGGCCCTCACCCTCGCAAGCAGGCGGGGGAGAGAGATCTCTCGTCTCGATGTTGTACATGCTACGAGTCTGGGAGTACTTCCATTCGCTTCGTCTTGATCTGTAGATGTCATTTGAGGCATAGTTTGTCAATTTGAATGGTGGAAAACACAGGGAAATGTATTTTGCTCATTGAAATTGTTACTTTTACCACGTTGTTAAAGTGAAGCTGAAAGTGACGTCACTGTTGAGAAACGGAGGGAGCGGGGGAGAGAGATCTCACGTCTTGATGTACACACACTATGAGTCTGGAAGTACTTCCATTCGCTTCGTTTTCATCTGTAGATGTGATTTGATGTGTCGTTTGTACATTTTGATTACATTTTGATGGTGGAAAACACAGGTAAAAGTGCTGTTCGGAATGTTTATAATAGACTATACAGCTATAAGCTTTAGGCGACCGGGTGTCACAGGGACACTCCCTTGCTACGGGAGACCCGGGTTCGAAACTCCTGTCAGACTCTCCATTTTATATTGCAGAACTAATAATTCAAAACATTTATTTATGTGATTTAATGGATTTTTTTCTCACATTTTGTCTCTCATAGTTGAAGTGTACCAAGGATGAAAGTGGGAGAACTTGCACAATTGGTGGCTGACTAAATACTTTTTTGCCCCACTGTATATACAGTCTATGATTTTAACTGGGAGGCTACGATTAGCATCGTTAGCACCGATGTAGCTACCACTCGCTTACACGCTAACCCAAGCCTTAACATTTATTACGTAGCCGATTAAAATCATTAACACATAAATAAAGTACTCGAATTTCACTTACCGCAAAACCGCATTCATGCACCGTCTGTTTTAACCGCAGAGCGAGTCACAATAGTCCGATATATAAGCATGATGAACAAACAAATCAAGTTGTGTTTCCTGGATGAGCTGAGCAGGCAGAGTCCCTGTAGCTTCACGGAGCAGCTAGCAGCTAGACAAGAAGCTAGCAGCAGCACTCAATGTGACCACGCCCTAATTTATGCAAAAACGTTAAGACCTAATATAAATAAAAGGGTTGTGTTAGAAAACAATTCACTCACAGATTCATAATCATGAAGGTGGAATCTAACTATATCCATAATAATATTTATTGCCTCCAGGGGTAGAAACATGTTTTTTTCTGCTGTAAAGTTGGGCATTTTAACATGGGGGTCTATGCTCCTTTCTGCATTCAGCGCCTTTCGGCCAATATATGAACTGCAGTTGGTGGCACTTCCGTATTGGCGTCCCGGCTCTTCGACAGAGTTTGCTGCTTGGGAAAAACACGACACTGCACAGCTCCGTATATCCTAAAATCGTTTTAAATGTTGCCTGTTTTGAATGATTTTTAATAGTTTGTTTTACTTCGCATATTGACTGGCTAATGTGCCATTTTATTTGTGTTTTACAGCTGTATTTGTCTTCCTGTCATGTCTGTGTTTTATCTGTTGTAACTTCGTACATGAAGCCCCTCTTGGCCAGGTCACTCTTGGAAAAGAGATATTAATCTCAATTCGTTTTTTACCTGGTTAAATAAAGGATATATAGGTATATAGCTCTGTTGATGGGACTTGGCTAATTAGCGGCTAGCCATCATTACAGTCTGTCTACTGAGCTCAGCCCCTCTCCAACACATCAGCTACATAGACAGCGTTAGCCCCCATCTTTTGGGATCTCAGATTATAATTATCCAAATAGTATTTTCTCGTCCTGAATACTAAATTGAGAGGATTTTGTTCTAACTATGTTTCTTCTCTACAGGACAGCACTTCACATACTACCAGCGGGAAACCTGTGATGATAGATTCTGCATGTCAGACTGACCCACCGAAGCTGTGTACTGTATTTTTTATGGGTTCAATGAACCGTTGATTTTGACAATAAAGTTCCGACAGTTATATGAAATGTGTCATGATTATCATGTTTGATGGGTAAAGTAAATGCAGATTTCAAAAGGTTGTGTGTGGACTTTTTTTGTCATCAACAAATGGGTGTGTAGGCCATTGCTGTGTGGTATAATATAATAGTAACGTCATGTACAATGACAGAATGAAAGATTGCATAAAACCATATACACCAGTATTTATTTTCATGAACAATATTAGCATACGTTTTACAAATTCGCATACGCTCGTACCGTGTCAGCTGCAGCCCATTTACATTAAAGCTACGTCACAGAATCAGCCCTTGCAAAAACAGGGCTGGAAAAGAGCAAATAGAGTGAAATGAGGCATGGCTAAAATGCACAGACATGTTTTATATGGTATGGCCCTACAATATATTATTCAAATATAGCATGATAGTCCACTTTCGCTTGATAATCCACATTTACCTTTTTGGCGAGGTGGGGACTCGGTCTCCACAGACAATCCACAAGTCTGCAAGTCTGCACTTTACTCGTCTTTTTCTCGTTATTTTTTTTCTCACGCCGCGCCTCCCCTGCAGCTCTCTGGCGCCCCCCAGGGGAGGCGCGCCTCACACTCTGAAAACCGCTGGTCTATCGGATACAGAACGTTAGCGGATACAACTGATATCGTCTCCGTGTGGACGGGGCCTAAGGCTCTCCATGCAGCAAGAAGATGTTTCCTGGACTCCTTGACCACTCCTCTTCTTCCCTTTGTGTCTGATTCTGTGAATATAAGACCCTTTGCAAATCCCCTGGCTTCTGTACTTCGCTGCAGACGGCTTGAAACTAAGAAGAGGAATAGCTTTGGTGAAAACTACAAGGTACCATGGGGTCAGGTTATAATTTTCCAAAGGGGGTTCGTTCAGCATGAAACACTTGAAATAACTAAAGGATAAGTTAAACAAGAAAGTAGAAAGAAAAGGAGGTCAATGGAAGCTGATTCTGCTAAAGAGTGAGCAATGATTGAGAGTCAGAGCTCAACATTTCAGATGTGTCTCACACACTGACTTTAATTCATGTTCCTTTGCTTTTAATGAGTGCTTTTAAATGTCATTTCTTAATATGTTTCTTAATACTCTTAATGTCTCGTTGAGCACTTTGAATCGTGGGACGACCCCTCACACCACGTGGGGTGCCGTCTGTTCGTGGGTGATTGCAGGTTCCAGTGCCGGACGAGCTGCACCTGCCGGGAGCATTCAAGAGGAGCCAAGTCGGATAGTCGCTCTCTCACTCCTCGGGGCACTCTCTCCGTGTCCTCGGGGCACTCTCTCCGTGTCCTCGGGGCACTCTCTCCGTGTCCTCGGGGCACTCTCTCCGTGTCCTCGGGGCACTCTCTCCGTGTCCTCGGGGACCTGTTGCTGGTTCCATGACTTGCTTGTTTATTATGAATAAACTGTTCTTATATTCATACCCCTCGTGTCGCCTCCCAGCTTTATGTTGCAGCCCAGGAGCCGGGTTGTAACACTCGTGATGAAAACGTGCCTTGCCTTTATCGATTCACCTTCTTGTGAGAATAAACTCTAACAGATTGTCTTATTTCCAGAATCTTCATTTCAGTATAACGGAAAGGTTTCCTCACCATTTCATCGTGATGTGTTAGTTTGTCTCGGTTCATTTCCACCACACACACAAGAGGAATAAAGACAGAAGCTCTTGTTTGTATCCACTCCCTTTATTATATATCTTTGTGATTCTGGTTTGCTGATAGCAGTAAGCTCCAGTTTGCAGTGCACGCACATTTCACTTCTTCCTCTGGAACACGGCGAAAGAACGAACGCTGGACGTAGTAAACATCTGTACCACAGCGTGCTCTGAGAAATACAGCTTTTAACTTCATCAACTTGATAATCCACATTTCAATGCTTCCCTTCAGTGTTTCCCTTCTCAAGCTCACTCTGCTTCAGGCTGCGCACATTTAACAAATACAAAGTCATCAATACATATCAGCAGAAATCATATATACAAGAAGAAACCCTCTAAACCTTTCTCCATCTGAGAGCTACTTTTAAAAAATGAAAGTGGCCAAGAGCTACTTGCATCGCATCGCTTCCGTTTATTCACATCAGTTGAATTAAGCTACTTTGGTACACGTGTGAAATCAATACCTAAAGCTTATCACAAATCCTAACTTCACTTCAAGGTTCAAGAAAACGAAGATGTCTCACATATTATTACGGCCCACATAGTAATCACTAAAGATTCACATACAGGTCCAAGAAAAAAAGAAAATGTGTCACTTCTTACTTTGGCCCACATTGTAAATACATCGCCTTAATCACCAAACATCTTATGGCACATGTATACAATAAGTGCATCCCCTCTTTTTCACAGTTAGTGAGACGATTGGCGCTGCATGGAGTCCACCATAGAGGGGTCTGCTGGACCCACTGAGGTTCACTCTGATAGAGTCATTTCAATGTTCATGTTCTTGTATTTAGATGTCATTCATGTCAGAAGAAGCGGCTTCAAAAGGTCTGTAGAGCCAAACAAAGCAGACGTGTTCAGTGCTGCTTGGTGAATGCTCTTAGTTCTGGGTCTACAAGGATCCAGAAATGTTGTGAGTTTTGCCGAGACTTAAGCTGAGCGTGATTTTGGAGATCTCCACAGGATTGACACTGAACAGTTCAGCCATCTTCTTCTTCGTCTTGACATTAAATTATAAACCATAATAAATCAACTGTATCGGTCTAGCCTCCGTGTGTGAAGTGGTTCCATCCTCAAAAACAAAAAGCTAATGCTCCTGCAGTCGAGCTGCAGCTTCTAGCCACGGCCTTCTGCTAAGGAAGGACACTGAATGTCCTGAATGAGGCATCACACACAGGACTTGAGTCTGAACACAGGAGTATTCACAACAGCATTATAAAAACTAAAATAGTGCATGTGGGTGCACGCTCACAGTCTCTGTCTCACTGTTGCATAAATCCCATGAATGTATGAGACTAAGTTATCATCTCAATCAGTGATTAAGTGAATAATAAAGTTTCTATCGGGTCACTGTCAGCCTGTCACTCATTATGTTCAGGAGGGGGCGGGGCTTGGAGGAACGGAGGAGACGGTGATCGCGGAAGCTTTTCTCCTGCCTTCACGAACTTCACACACGCATACATCGACTGAAGAGGACGTTCATACTCTGATTCATACGAGTGTTTTTGAAGAACACAAATCCCTCCCCGTGTGTCTCTGAGCCGCAGCGACACGGACTGACTCGGAGCGGGTCATTCTGCCGTTGGTTCTGGTGCTGCTGGAGAACGCAGACCGCTCCGTGTGTGGTGTCGCTGTGCCGCGGTCACGTCTGTTCCTTGATCTCTGCGTCACCGACCAATTTGATATTCGTGTGACAGAAACAATTCTAAAATAAAAAAACGTTATTGTCCGGCTGCGGCCGAAAAATCAAGAAGCAACGTCACTACGCTATAATCGATAATCGAGCGGCGAGCTACTGAAAAGCTGCCCGCGAGCTACCGGAGCTCGCGATATACGTGTTGGAGACTCCTGCTCTAAACCCTTTGATTCTTTTTCACCATAAAGAAGTCACATCTCAGAATAACTGGAATCATCAGGAATAATCTCAGACCAAGATGATCCGGAATCATCTGAGGAAAGAAGCAGGGAAACTGATGAGTCATGATTTATATTGGAGCCATTCAACGAGGATGTCATTAGTTCAAATGCATGAAGGTCGTACCATGTGAGGCTCGTTAATTACTCCAGGCCATCGTGATGAGGGCAGCGGGTCCTTCAGCAAATCTAGCAGATCTACGCCTCCTGCGAGCACCCCCCCCACAGCTCTGTAGACAGACAGGAAGTTAGCTTCACAGACAGGAAGTTAGCTTCACAGACAGGAAGTTAGCTCCACAGACAGGAAGTTAGCTCCACAGACAGAAAGTTAGCTCCACAGACAGGAAGTTAGCCTCACAGACAGGAAGTTAGCTCCACAGACAGGAAGTTAGCCTCACAGACAGGAAGTTAGCTTCACAGACAGGAAGTTAGCCTCACAGACAGGAAGTTAGCTTCACAGACAGGAAGTTAGCTTCAGAGACAGGAAGTTAGCCTCACAGACAGGAAGTTAGCTACACAGACAGGAAGTTAGCTTCACAGACAAGAAGTTAGCTTTCACTTTATGAATGAAATGAAATGTTTATCGATGTAGAATGCAGGGTTGTTGGTTGTTCCTCGAGTCTCTGAAAGTACAATGGGAGCCAGAGCCTTTTCTTATCAAGCTCCACATTTGTGGAATCAGCTTCCAGTTTGTGTTCGGGCGGCAGACACCCTATCCGTTTTTAAGAGTGCGCTTAAGACCTTCCTTTTTGATAAAGCTTATAGTTAGGGCTGATTAGATTCAGCCCCTAGTTTTGATGATATAGGCTTAGTCTGTTGGGGGACATCTTACTTCTTCCTTCTCTCTGTCTGTACCTGTGTCCTCTCATGGGGACATCTCACTTCTCTCTGTCTGTCCCCGTGTACTCTCATGTTCCGATTAACCCAGCTTCCCCACATGTCTTTCTTCTTGGTGTCTCTATACGCCGGGATCCAGAGTCATGGATGATCCTGCGGTCCTGTGTCCTGGATCTTGAGTCGTGGCTGTGGTCCTGGATCATCGGTCCTAATGGATATCCTCGTGGATTCATCTTCCTATTACACGGCATCTATTGCAGTCTGTCCGTCCTGGAGAGGATCCCTCCTCTGTTGCTCTCCCTGAGGTTTCTCCCATGTTCCCTTTAAACTGGGTTTTCTTCGGAAGTGTTTCCTTGTACGATGTGAGGACAGAGGGTCTGAGGACAGAAGGTCTAAGGACAGAGGGTCTGAGGACAGAAGGTCTAAGGACAGAGGGTCAGAGGACAGAGGGTCTAAGGACAGAGGGTCTGAGGACAGAGGGTCTAAGGACAGAGGGTCTGAGGACAGAGGGTCTAAGGACAGAGGGTCTAAGGACAGAGGGTGTCGTATTGTCATACTGATATTCTGTACAAAGTCCATTGAGACAAATGTAACATTTGTGATATTGGGCTATAAATAAACATTGATTGATTGATTGACTTTAAACCCCACTCAGTGTGTCCCACTGTAAACATTATTCCAACTATAATTAGTGACGTGAAGTCATGTGACCGTGCTGTAGTTCCTTTATAGCCCAACATTAGCCTCCTTTAGCTTAGCGGTGGTGACGTGAAGTCATGTGACCGTGCTGTAGTTCCTTTATAGCCCAACATTAGCCTCCTTTAGCTTAGCGGTGGTGACGTGAAGTCATGTGACCGAGCTGTAGTTCCTTTATAGCCCAACATTAGCCTCCTTTAGCTTAGCAGGGGTGACGTGAAGTCATGTGACCGAGCTGTAGTTCCTTTATAGCCCAACATTAGCCTCCTTTAGCTTAGCGGTGGTGACGTGAAGTCATGTGACCGTGCTGTAGTTCCTTTATAGCCCAACATTAGCCACCTTTAGCTTAGCGGTGGTGACGTGAAGTCATGTGACCGTGCTGTAGTTCCTTTATAGCCCAACATTAGCCTCCTTTAGCTTAGCGGTGGTGACGTGAAGTCATGTGACCGTGCTGTAGTTCCTTTATAGCCCAACATTAGCCTCCTTTAGCTTAGCGGTGGTGACGTGAAGTCATGTGACCGATGCTGTAGTTCCTTTATAGCCCAACATTAGCCTCCTTTAGCTTAGCGGTGGTGACGTGAAGTCATGTGACCGTGCTGTAGTTCCTTTATAGCCCAACATTAGCCTCCTTTAGCTTAGCGGTGGTGACGTGAAGTCATGTGACCGTGCTGTAGTTCCTTTATAGCCCAACATTAGCCTCCTTTAGCTTAGCGGTGGTGACGTGAAGTCATGTGACCGTGCTGTAGTTCCTTTATAGCCCAACATTAGCCTCCTTTAGCTTAGCGGTGGTGACGTGAAGTCATGTGACCGTGCTGTAGTTCCTTTATAGCCCAACATTAGCCTCCTTTAGCTTAGCGGTGGTGACGTGAAGTCATGTGACCGAGCTGTAGTTCCTTTATAGCCCAACATTAGCCACCTTTAGCTTAGCGGTGGTGACGTGAAGTCATGTGACCGTGCTGTAGTTCCTTTATAGCCCAACATTAGCCTCCTTTAGCTTAGCGGTGGTGACGTGAAGTCATGTGACCGAGCTGTAGTTCCTTTATAGCCCAACATTAGCCTCCTTTAGCTTAGCGGTGGTGACGTGAAGTCATGTGACCGTGCTGTAGTTCCTTTATAGCCCAACATTAGCCACCTTTAGCTTAGCGGTGGTGACGTGAAGTCATGTGACCGTGCTGTAGTTCCTTTATAGCCCAACATTAGCCTCCTTTAGCTTAGCGGTGGTGACGTGAAGTCATGTGACCGTGCTGTAGTTCCTTTATAGCCCAACATTAGCCTCCTTTAGCTTAGCGGTGGTGACGTGAAGTCATGTGACCGTGCTGTAGTTCCTTTATAGCCCAACATTAGCCTCCTTTAGCTTAGCGGTGGTGACGTGAAGTCATGTGACCGTGCTGTAGTTCCTTTATAGCCCAACATTAGCCACCTTTAGCTTAGCGGTGGTGACGTGAAGTCATGTGACCGTGCTGTAGTTCCTTTATAGCCCAACATTAGCCTCCTTTAGCTTAGCATTAGCTTTTTACTTCAGAAATCATAAAGAGGAGTTAATATGTGGAGATTATCCCGCTGAACTAAACGTGTAAGAATCATAAATGTTTGTTTGACACAGAGATTACTATCTGACTTAATCCCAAAAAGAAATCCCATTGGACCAGGGAGATGCTGCCTTCAGGGTCCAACACAGAAATATCACATTGCGCATCAATGTATTTGGATGTTTGATGATTACTTCCGTCTAAAAACACTTTGGTTAACGTTAGCTGATCTACTTTTTCTATCAGAAACACTGGTCTTCTTCAACGTCCTTTGAGCTGCGAGAATAATCCTGTAATATGACACCATGAATAAGGAGTACTTTTACTTGTGTATTAATACTTACCGGAGCGCAGGCCTGGCCCTGTGTGGGGCACAAACTCAGTTTGCAGTGCAGGTAGATTTCACTGCTTCCTCCAGAGAACTCGAACATGTTGAAGGAGAACACGCTGGACGTTCCCTGTCCGTTTCCCTGCATCTGCACCGTACCATCAGCAGGGTTCGGACATCTGCCCGGAGACAGGAAATACACACGATGAAGTCTCAGAGTTTATTTTGTTCTAACAGTCAGAGTTTATTTCCTCACCCGTTGATGATGAGGTCGTATCGCAGCGAATCATCAGGTGACGCCTGATTGGTTGCCCAGCAGGAGTCTGTCACAATGACGACCATGTTGGCGTCCAGCCCCCCCCGCCTCCAGCTGCAGCCAGACCCTTTGGTTCAGCTTGATCCCCGTGTTCAGGCCGACCGGCTTCAGGAGGCCGGCGTCGCTGAAGTAGCTCATCGTCAGAGTGTAGCTCCACACTCCAGATACGATCTGCTGCACCATAGAGCTACACACACACACACACACACACACACACACACACACACACACACACACACACACACACACACACACACACACACACACACACACACACACACACACACACACACACACACACACACACACACACACACACACACACACACACACACACACACACACACACACACACACACACACTCTTCAGCATTGTGAATGTTAAGCTGTGGTGCATTCAGGACCAGGAGGACCCTCACCTGTCTCTGATAGTGAAGGACACTCTCTTGACCTCCGGCTGTTTGTAAAAGCAGGAGAAGTCGACCTTGAGTTTGTCTTGTCGCGTGATGACGCCGACCGATGAGCGGTTGCTCGACACGATGCAGTTCTTGTAGACGATCTGGCTGCCGTTCTTCTGCATTGTGAAAGAAAAAGTAATCAGTTAATTTAATCACGGACATTTCCCTCCTGACGGCCATATCTTTATCATCCAGTTCATGAATCACGTGTTTCCTTCTTTCATCAATAAAGGAAACTAGTGGGACATGTCCTCTACAGGACAACAGGAAGTTGAAGCTTGAAGCTTTGATAAAGGGTTATCCCATAACAATTGGTTTCCTGAAGTGTGGAGATAATCTTTAAGAATACACTTTGTTGTTCTGAAACCAAAGGGGACGGTTTAGAGCTGTGATTATTCAGGTCATTATGCTGCGGTCTCACTGGAGATCACATGTGGCTGATTGTGGCCCCTGAACTGAAAAGAGGTTGACACAACAACTGGATTTAAGTTGAGAGGAAAGCACGCACCACGACCTCCGTCCCGCACGTGTTGCTGCTGTCGAAGCTGAAGGTCACCAGGTGGCTCTGGGGGTCCATGTGGCCCTTGCAGCTGGGGTCTTTGAGGTGTAAGGTGGAGAAGTCGATGCCTTTGTCAGCCAGCAGACATCCAGCCAGAGTCACAGAGGCCGAGCCCTGCCTGCAGACCGGCGGCTCGCCTGCAACACACCGACACTTCAAGGTAACCGTTGTCAGGGAGAAAAACGAGCTAAATAACCAACTGATGGTTAGCTCCAAAAGTCCAGAGAAAGAAAAGTACATCAGGGGCTGAGGTCAGGATGACCTGTCACAGAATGATATTACATTTATGATATGAATAACTGCTGATGTCTCTAGAGAACGTGCGATGCGTTCAGGAGCGCCTCTCCTCCAGCTCCGTACCTAAAGACTTGGTGGCTCTGTACTTGGAGGCGAACCCAGCCCGACAGAAGCATCGAGACGACGACCACATCTGTGCTCCACAGAACTCATGATCACTGCAGGGCTGCTGGCAGAGAGGGGGGGGGCTGCCACACGCACCACGCCCACGCACACCACACACATGCACACACCACACACGCACACGCACACACGCACATTTAATGGGCAGATCTCAGATAACGATTATAAAACTCAGTGGCGGCCGGCCGATAGGGGCGCTAGGGGCGCCGCCCCACCTCTTGCCTGATACAAAAAAATATATATTTAAAATATATATATTTAAAAAGAATATATATTTATATTTTAATTTTTAATGAACAAGGTAAATATCATACAATTAGTATCACAAAAATGTATAATCTACAATACAATCTCGTTTAAAATTGTGTTACGATGTCTAAAGTTACTGATAAGTCACCTGTTTCCTGCCTGGCCTTGCCCGTGGCATTAGTTTATCATTACGGGGCGCCGTGCAAGGAGCCCCCGAGCGAAACAGCAGCAACCAGCACGTTGCAAAAGTCTCAATAGTAAACTGTGCCGCCGAAACATAATCTCAGCCAATCAGCGCCGTCAAATATTTTGGTCACGTGGGCGCTCACGTTGGCACCCACGTTGCTTACGTGCGTTGACGTGAGTTGTTTTTTAGACTCGTGAGTAACCAAGGTGACGCAGTATTTGGATGAGAATGGTGTGCAGGTGGAGTCGCTGGAACCTCGGTCCGCCCAAGAGCTACTCTCCAATCCTTTTGGAAAGGAGAAGTTTGGGAGATAAACTGATACTTAAAGACCTCGGACCGGACCAACCCGATTTGTATATATCACAGCAGGCTCGTGAAAAAGACAAAACGTATCAACGAGGCTTCTCACATGGCTAGCTGGATGCTAACAGGTACATGCTATCTTTTGTTTCCCATGCTTGCTCTTCAAACAGCCGGGGACAGATACGATCTGTTCAGAAACTAGACAAAAGTGAAACAAGTCCAAACCACAGACTGTCTGTGTCATGGAGAATACAGTCGCTGCTTTATTTATGTCTGTAGGCCGTTGTTGTGAGTGTGGACGGTCGGAGCATATATAGCGTTAGCTTAGCCAAGCTCCATTTAGAAAACAAGCATTCTAAAAGGTGTTTCTCTGCCGTCTGTCTGCAGACTCAAAGCGTTAATTCATGGTTGTTACTAACCGGTATCAGTGTGTTGTTACGTCGGCATCGTTTAGAAACGTGTATTACAATTTAATCACGGTCAAAAATGTTCATGTTGTAGCTGTAGCTCCCGAGCGCGTCTTGTTTGAATGATGCGAGTAAACACAGCTGACAGCTGCGGTGAAACTCGAGCGACTAGAGCGATGCGATAGGAGCATTTAGAGCGAAGCGAATATTCGCATCGCGTCGGGTCTGAACGCAGCATTAAAGCGAGCTCCGCGCTGCACCAGAAGTCCTGATTTAAGGGGTCATTTCTCCCAAAAACATTTTCTTTACTCACTCTATCAATAGCCCCACCAAAAATATTTTCCACCAGCCGCCACTGATAAAACTCATGATAGTATTAATAACAATTTATAATAATATATATTTAAAATATATTGATAAAAGTTATATATATATTCACATCTATCTATACAGGAGATATCACACACATTCTTTACCGTGATAAAACATCCAACATGAGGAGCCAACTATGAAAGTTAGACTAGTTTAAAATATTTTTAAATGAAATGAATAGAATTAATTTTACAAAATCTATGCTTTTATTACTTTTACTTTAATTTCCCTTTTTTCCTTCATACACAGTGTTACATAGTTATCATAATAATATCACGATAACAATGATTATATAAACTATCACTAGGAATGAAGTAAAACACCTAGAATGAAGTGGAACACTGCACACCACCCATATGACATGTATCCTGTATATGTGACCATACTCAGGCTACTATACAGCGCAGGGACTTCCAGTCGTGTATTAAACCACAACTCCTGTCAACATTCCAGTGAAAGAGGGTCTTACAGCAGCCAGAAGTCGACCTCCAGTCCTCCAGGGTCACGTTGGCTTCCAGGCTGCAGGCCTTGGCGTAAGCCTCCAGAAAGTGGCAGTCGACCCCATCCACTGACGGGTAGCTGCACAGAGTGTGTGTGCAGGCGCTGATGAACGGCTCTGGGTCGGTGTGCTCGTGACAGGCGGAGAAGGGAGGCTGCCTCATGAGATTACAGCTGTTCAGAGGGAAGATGGGGGGTGGTCAGCGCTCTGAACATTGTTACGTGAGTTCAGCTTCCAGAAGCATCCCTGCTCATGTGACCGTGCTTTACAGGATGAATGTGTACGTGTTTAGTGTCTTTATGGCTCAGATCTTACTGGTCAGTTGAGCTGTTGCAGTTGATGGAGCTGTCGATGGTGTCTTGTTGCTGGATCTCACAGCTAGAGGGAGACAAACATCACATTTTAAAACTATAACGCACCATTAGAAACAGCTGATATCAGTCAGACTAAGGGGTACCCGGGGGGGCTGAAGGAAGAGGACTATATCATTAGAAACAGCTGATATCAGTCAGACTAAGGGGTACCCGGGGGGGCTGAAGGAAGAGGACCATATCATTAGAAACAGCTGATATCAGTCAGACTAAGGGGTACCCGGGGGGGCTGAAGGAAGAGGACCATATCATTAGAAACAGCTGATATCAGTCAGACTAAGGGGTACCCGGGGGGGCTGAAGGAAGAGGACTATATCATTAGAAACAGCTGATATCAGTCAGACTAAGGGGTACCCGGGGGGGCTGAAGGAAGAGGACCATATCATTAGAAACAGCTGATATCAGTCAGACTAAGGGGTACCCGGGGGGGCTGAAGGAAGAGGACCATATCATTAGAAACAGCTGATATCAGTCAGACTAAGGGGTACCCGGGGGGGGGCTGAAGGAAGAGGACCATATCATTAGAAACAGCTGATATCAGTCAGACTAAGGGGTACCCGGGGGGGGGGCTGAAGGAAGAGGACCATATCATTAGAAACAGCTGATATCAGTCAGACTAAGGGGTACCCGGGGGGGGCTGAAGGAAGAGGACCATATCATTAGAAACAGCTGATATCAGTCAGACTAAGGGGTACCCGGGGGGGGCTGAAGGAAGAGGACCATATCATTAGAAACAGCTGATATCAGTCAGACTAAGAGGTACCCGGGGGGGCTGAAGGAAGAGGACCATATCATTAGAAACAGCTGATATCAGTCAGACTAAGGGGTACCCGGGGGGGGCTGAAGGAAGAGGACCATATCATTAGAAACAGCTGATATCAGTCAGACTAAGAGGGTACCCGGGGGGGGGGCTGAAGGAAGAGGACCATATCATTAGAAACAGCTGATATCAGTCAGACTAAGGGGTACCCGGGGGGGCTGAAGGAAGAGGACCATATCATTAGAAACAGCTGATATCAGTCAGACTAAGGGGTACCCGGGGGGGGCTGAAGGAAGAGGACCATATCATTAGAAACAGCTGATATCAGTCAGACTAAGGGGTACCCGGGGGGGCTGAAGGAAGAGGACCATATCATTAGAAACAGCTGATATCAGACAGACTAAGGGGTACCCGGGGGGGGCTGAAGGAAGAGGACCATATCATTAGAAACAGCTGATATCAGTCAGACTAAGGGGTACCCGGGGGGGCTGAAGGAAGAGGACCATATCATTAGAAACAGCTGATATCAGTCAGACTAAGGGGTACCCGGGGGGGGCTGAAGGAAGAGGACCATATCATTAGAAACAGCTGATATCAGTCAGACTAAGGGGTACCCGGGGGGGCTGAAGGAAGAGGACCATATCATATAAACAGCTGATATCAGTCAGACTAAGGGGTACCCGGGGGGGGCTGAAGGAAGAGGACCATATCATTAGAAACAGCTGATATCAGTCAGACTAAGGGGTACCCGGGGGGGGGCTGAAGGAAGAGGACCATATCATTAGAAACAGCTGATATCAGTCAGACTAAGGGGTACCCGGGGGGGGCTGAAGGAAGAGGACCATATCATTAGAAACAGCTGATATCAGTCAGACTAAGGGGTACCCGGGGGGGCTGAAGGAAGAGGACCATATCATTAGAAACAGCTGATATCAGTCAGACTAAGGGGTACCCGGGGGGGGCTGAAGGAAGAGGACCATATCATTAGAAACAGCTGATATCAGTCAGACTAAGGGGTACCCGGGGGGGGCTGAAGGAAGAGGACCATATCATTAGAAACAGCTGATATCAGTCAGACTAAGGGGTACCCGGGGGGGGGCTGAAGGAAGAGGACCATATCATTAGAAACAGCTGATATCAGTCAGACTAAGGGGTACCCGGGGGGGGGCTGAAGGAAGAGGACCATATCATTAGAAACAGCTGATATCAGTCAGACTAAGGGGTACCCGGGGGGGGCTGAAGGAAGAGGACCATATCATTAGAAACAGCTGATATCAGTCAGACTAAGGGGTACCCGGGGGGGGCTGAAGGAAGAGGACCATATCATTATAAACAGTTGATATCAGTCAGACTAAGGGGTACCCGGGGGGGCTGAAGGAAGAGGACCATATCATTAGAAACAGCTGATATCAGTCAGACTAAGGGGTACCCGGGGGGGGCTGAAGGAAGAGGACCATATCATTAGAAACAGCTGATATCAGTCAGACTAAGGGGTACCCGGGGGGGCTGAAGGAAGAGGACCATATCATTATAAACAGTTGATATCAGTCAGACTAAGGGGTACCCGGGGGGGCTGAAGGAAGAGGACCATATCATTAGAAACAGTTGATATCAGTCAGACTAAGGGGTACCCGGGGGGGGCTGAAGGAAGAGGACCATATCATTATAAAACAGTTGATATCAGTCAGACTAAGGGGTACCCGGGGGGGGGGCTGAAGGAAGAGGACCATATCATTAGAAACAGCTGATATCAGTCAGACTAAGGGGTACCCGGGGGGGCTGAAGGAAGAGGACCATATCATTAGAAACAGCTGATATCAGTCAGACTAAGGGGTACCCGGGGGGGGTGCTGAAGGAAGAGGACCATATCATTAGAAACAGCTGATATCAGTCAGACTAAGGGGTACCCGGGGGGGGCTGAAGGAAGAGGACCATATCATTAGAAACAGCTGATATCAGTCAGACTGACGGGGTACCCGGGGGGGGCTGAAGGAAGAGGACCATATCATTAGAAACAGCTGACATCAGTCAGACTAAGGGGTACCCGGCTGAAGGAAGAGGACTATATCATTAGAAACAGCTGATATCAGTGAGACTAAGGGGTACCCGGGGGGGGGCTGAAGGAAGAGGACCATATCAGTATAAACAGCTGATATCAGTCAGACTAAGGGGTACCCGGGGGGGCTGAAGGAAGAGGACTATATCATTAGAAACAGCTGATATCAGTGAGACTAAGGGGTACCCGGGGGGGCTGAAGGAAGAGGACCATATCATTAGAAACAGCTGATATCAGTCAGACTAAGGGGTACCCGGGGGGGCTGAAGGAAGAGGACCATATCAGTATAAACAGCTGATATCAGTCAGACTAAGGGGTACCCGGGGGGGGGGCTGAAGGAAGAGGACCATATCATTAGAAACAGCTGATATCAGTCAGACTAAGGGGTACCCGGGGGGGGGCTGAAGGAAGAGGACCATATCATTAGAAACAGTTGATATCAGTCAGACTAAGGGGTACCCGGGGGGGGCTGAAGGAAGAGGACCATATCATTATAAACAGTTGATATCAGTCAGACTAAGAGGTACCCGGGGGGGGGGCTGAAGGAAGAGGACCATATCATTAGAAACAGTTGATATCAGTCAGACTAAGGGGTACCCGGGGGGGGCTGAAGGAAGAGGACCATATCATTATAAACAGTTGATATCAGTCAGACTAAGGGGTACCCGGGGGGGGGGCTGAAGGAAGAGGACCATATCATTAGAAACAGTGATATCAGTCAGACTAAGGGGTACCCGGGGGGGCTGAAGGAAGAGGACCATATCATTATAAACAGTTGATATCAGTCAGACTAAGGGGTACCCGGGGGGGGGCTGAAGGAAGAGGACCATATCATTTGAAACAGCTGATATCAGTTAGACTAAGGGGTACCCGGGGGGGGCTGAAGGAAGAGGACCATATCATTTGAAACAGCTGATATCAGTCAGACTAAGGGGTACCCGGGGGGGCTGAAGGAAGAGGACCATATCATTATAAACAGTTGATATCAGTCAGACTAAGGGGTACCCGGGGGGGGCTGAAGGAAGAGGACCATATCATTAGAAACAGCTGATATCAGTCAGACTAAGGGGTACCCGGGGGGGCTGAAGGAAGAGGACCATATCATTTGAAACAGCTGATATCAGTCAGACTAAGGGGTACCCGGGGGGGCTGAAGGAAGAGGACCATATCATTATGAAACAGCTGATATCAGTCAGACTAAGGGGTACCCGGGGGGGGGGTCTGAAGGAAGAGGACCATATCATTAGAAACAGTTGATATCAGTCAGACTAAGGGGTACCCGGGGGGGGCTGAAGGAAGAGGACCATATCATTAGAAACAGCTGATATCAGTCAGACTAAGGGGTACCCGGGGGGGGGTCTGAAGGAAGAGGACCATATCATAGAAACAGCTGATATCAGTCAGACTAAGGGGTACCCGGGGGGGGCTGAAGGAAGAGGACCATATCATTAGAAACAGTTGATATCAGTCAGACTAAGGGGTACCCGGGGGGGGGTCTGAAGGAAGAGGACGATATCATGAGAAACAGCTGATATCAGTCAGACTAAGGGGTACCCGGGGGGGTCTGAAGGAAGAGGACCATATCAGTATAAACAGCTGATATCAGTCAGACTAAGGGGTACCCGGAGATGCTGAAGGAAGAGGACCATATCATTAGCAACAGCTGATATCAGTCAGACTAAGGGGTACCCGAGGGGGTCTGAAGGAAGAGGACCATATCATTATAAACAGTTGATATCAGTCAGACTAAGGGGTACCCGGGGGGGCTGAAGGAAGAGGACCATATCATTATAAAAAGCTGATATCAGTCAGACTAAGGGGTACCCGGGGGGGGCTGAAGGAAGAGGACCATATCATTATAAACAGCTGATATCAGTCAGACTAAGGGGTACCGGGGGGGCTGAAGGAAGAGGACCATATCATTATAAACAGCTGATATCAGTCAGACTAAGGGGTACCCGGGGGGGGGTCTGAAGGAAGAGGGACATATCATTAGAAACAGCTGATATCAGTCAGACTAAGGGGTACCCGGGGGGGTCTGAAGGAAGAGGACCATATCATTATAAACAGTTGATATCAGTCAGACTAAGGGGTACCCGGGGGGGGGCTGAAGGAAGAGGACGATATCATGAGAAACAGCTGATATCAGTCAGACTAAGGGGTACCCGGGGGGGGCTGAAGGAAGAGGACCATATCATTAGAAACAGCTGATATCAGTCAGACTAAGGGGTACCCGGGGGGGGGGTCTGAAGGAAGAGGACCATATCATAGAAATAGCTGATATCAGTCAGACTAAGGGGTACCCGGGGGGGGGCTGAAGGAAGAGGACCATATCATTATAAACAGCTGATATCAGTCAGACTAAGGGGTACCCGGGGGGGCTGAAGGAAGAGGACCATATCATTATAAACAGTTGATATCAGTCAGACTAAGGGGTACCCGGGGGGGGCTGAGGAGAGGACCATATCATTTGAAACAGCTGATATCAGTCAGACTAAGGGGTACCCGGGGGGGGCTGAAGGAAGAGGACATATCATTATAAACAGTGATATCAGTCAGACTAAGGGGTACCCGGGGGGGGCTGAAGGAAGAGGACCATATCATTTGAAACAGCTGATATCAGTCAGACTAAGGGGTACCCGGGGGGGCTGAAGGAAGAGGACATATCATTATAAAACAGCTGATATCAGTCAGACTAAGGGGTACCGGGGGGGCTGAAGGAAGAGGACCATATCATTAAACAGTTGATATCAGTCAGACTAAGGGGTACCCGCTGAAGGAAGAGGACCATATCATTAGAAACAGTGATATCAGTCAGACTAAGGGGTACCCGGGGAGGGGGGTCTGAAGGAAGAGGACCATATCATGATAAACAGCTGATATCAGTCAGACTAAGGGGTACCCGGGGTCTGAAGGAAGAGGACATATCATTAGAAACAGTTGATATCAGTCATACTAAGGGGTACCCGGGGGGGGTCTGAAGGAAGAGGACCATATCATTTGAGAAACAGCTGATATCAGTCAGACTAAGGGGTACCCGGGGGGGTCTGAAGGAAGAGGACCATATCATTATAAACAGCTGATATCAGTCAGACTAAGGGGTACCCGGGGGGGGCTGAAGGAAGAGGACCATATCATTAGAAACAGCTGATATCAGTCAGACTAAGGGGTACCCGGGAGAGGGCTGAAGGAAGAGGACCATATCATTAGCAACAGCTGATATCAGTCAGACTAAGGGGTACCCGGGGCTGAAGGGAAGAGGACCATATCATTATAAACAGCTGATATCAGTCAGACTAAGGGGTACCCGGGGGGGCTGAAGGAAGAGGACCATATCATTATAAACAGTTGATATCAGTCAGACTAAGGGGTACCCGGGGGGGGGGCTGAAGGAAGAGGACCATATCATTTTGAAACAGCTGATATCAGTCAGACTAAGGGGTACCCGGGGGGGGGCTGAAGGAAGAGGACCATATCATTAGAAACAGCTGATATCAGTCAGACTAAGGGGTACCCTGCTGAAGGAAGAGGACCATATCATTAGAAACAGCTGATATCAGTTTAGACTAAGGGGTACCCGGGGGGGGCTGAAGGAAGAGGACCATATCATTAGAAACAGCTGATATCAGTCAGACTAAGGGGTACCCGGGGGGGGCTGAAGGAAGAGGACCATATCATTAGAAACAGCTGATATCAGTCAGACTAAGGGGTACCCGGGGGGGGCTGAAGGAAGAGGACCATATCATTAGAAACAGCTGATATCAGTCAGACTAAGGGGTACCCGGGGGGGGCTGAAGGAAGAGGACCATATCATTAAAACAGCTGATATCAGTCAGACTAAGGGGTACCCGGGGGGGGCTGAAGGAAGAGGACCATATCATTAGAAACAGCTGATATCAGTCAGACTAAGGGGTACCCGGGGGGGCTGAAGGAGAGGACATATCATTAAACAGTGATATCAGTCAGCTAGGGGTACCCGGGGGGGGGCTGAAGGAAGAGGACCATATCATTAGAAACGCTGATATCAGTCAGACTAAGGGGTACCCGGGGGGGGCTGAAGGAAGAGGACCATATCATTAGAAACAGCTGATATCAGTCAGACTAAGGGGTACCCGGGGGGGCTGAAGGAAGAGGACCATATCATTATAAACAGTTGATATCAGTCAGACTAAGGGGTACCCGGGGGGGGCTGAAGGAAGAGGACCATATCATTAGAAACAGCTGATATCAGTCAGACTAAGGGGTACCCGGGGGGGGCTGAAGGAAGAGGACCATATCATTATAAACAGTTGATATCAGTCAGACTAAGGGGTACCCGGGGGGGGGGCTGAAGGAAGAGGACCATATCATTAGAAACAGCTGATATCAGTCAGACTAAGGGGTACCCGGGGGGGGCTGAAGGAAGAGGACCATATCATTTGAAACAGCTGATATCAGTCAGACTAAGGGGTACCCGGGGGGGCTGAAGGAAGAGGACCATATCATTATGAAACAGTTGATATCAGTCAGACTAAGGGGTACCCGGGGGGGGCTGAAGGAAGAGGACCATATCATTTGAAACAGCTGATATCAGTCAGACTAAGGGGTACCCGGGGGGGGGCTGAAGGAAGAGGACCATATCATTATGAAACAGCTGATATCAGTCAGACTAAGGGGTACCCGGGGGGGCTGAAGGAAGAGGACCATATCATTGAAACAGCTGATATCAGTCAGACTAAGGGGTACCCGCTGAAGGAAGAGGACCATATCATTAGAAACAGCTGATATCAGTCAGACTAAGGGGTACCCGGGGTGGGGGGGCTGAAGGAAGAGGACCATATCATTAGAAACAGCTGATATCAGTCAGACTAAGGGGTACCCGCTGAAGGAAGAGGACCATATCATTAGAAACAGCTGATATCAGTCAGACTAAGGGGTACCCGGGGGGGGGGCTGAAGGAAGAGGACCATATCATTATGAAACAGCTGATATCAGTCAGACTAAGGGGTACCCGGGGGGGGGCTGAAGGAAGAGGACCATATCATTAGAAACAGCTGATATCAGTCAGACTAAGGGGTACCCGGGGGGGGTCTGAAGGAAGAGGACCATATCATTATAAACAGTTGATATCAGTCAGACTAAGGGGTACCGGGGGGGCTGAAGGAAGAGGACCATATCATTAGAAACAGTTGATATCAGTCAGACTAAGGGGTACCGCTGTAGGAAGAGGACCATATCACTAGAAACAGCTGTTATCAGTCAGACTAAGGGGTACCCGACTGAGGAAGAGGACCATATCATTAGAAACAGCTGATATCAGTCAGGACTAAGGGGTACCCGGGGGGGCTGAAGGAAGAGGACCATATCATTATAAAACAGTTGATATCAGTCAGACTAAGGGGTACCCGCTGAGGAAGAGGACCATATCATTAGAAACAGCTGATATCAGTCAGACTAAGGGGTACCCGGGGGGGGGCTGAAGGAAGAGGACCATATCATTAGAAACAGCTGATATCAGTCAGACTAAGAGGGTACCCGCTGAAGGAAGAGGACCATATCATTAGAAACAGTTGATATCAGTCAGACTAAGGGGTACCCGCTGAAGGAAGAGGACCATATCATTAGAAACAGCTGATATCAGTCAGACTAAGGGGTACCCGGGGGGGGCTGAAGGAAGAGGACATATCATTATAAACAGTTGATATCAGTCAGACTAAGGGGTACCCGGGGGGGGGCTGAAGGAAGAGGACCATATCATTATGAAAACAGCTGATATCAGTCAGACTAAGGGGTACCGGGCGGGGGCTGAAGGAAGAGGACCATATCATTAGAAACAGCTGATATCAGTCAGACTAAGGGGTACCCGCTGAAGGAAGAGGACATATCATTAGAAACAGCTGATATCAGTCAGACTAAGGGGTACCCGTCTGAAGGAAGAGGACCATATCATTATAAACAGTTGATATCAGTCAGACTAAGGGGTACCCGCTGAAGGAAGAGGGACCATATCATTATAAAACAGTTGATATCAGTCAGACTAAGGGGTACCGGGGGGGGCTGAAGGAAGAGGACCATATCATTTGAAACAGCTGATATCAGTCAGACTAAGGGGTACCCGGGGGGGGCTGAAGGAAGAGGACCATATCATTTGAAACAGCTGATATCAGTCAGACTAGGGGTACCCGGGGGGGGCTGAAGGAAGAGGACCATATCATATAAACAGCTGATATCAGTCAGACTAAGGGGTACCCGGGGTGCTGAAGGAAGAGGACCATATCATTAGCAACAGCTGATATCAGTCAGACTAAGGGGTACCCGCTGAGGAAGAGGACCATATCATTAGAAACAGCTGATATCAGTCAGACTAGGGGTACCCGCTGAAGGAAGAGGACCATATCATTAGAAACAGCTGATATCAGTCAGACTAAGGGGTACCCGGGGGGGCTGAAGGAAGAGGACCATATCATTAGAAACAGCTGATATCAGTCAGACTAAGGGTACCGTGAAGGAAGAGGACCATATCATTAGAAAACAGTTGATATCAGTCAGACTAAGGGGTACCCGTCTGAAGGAAGAGGACCATATCATTAGAAACAGTGATATCAGTCAGGACTAAGGGGTACCCGGGGGGTAGCATAGTTGGTCTGGGAGATCGAGTAGGGTTCGTCGGAGTGACGAAGCCCCACCATCCCTGTTAATGGCTTAACTGTACCAGCTGAACGATCTTAGCTTTCTCTTCTTTGTGAATGGTTCCTTATGTCCATGTTGTCTAGGGGTTAGCTAAAAAATATCATAGCCAAGGCATCGTGCTCAGCCTTTCGATTTCTCGGCTTCGTCTTACCATTTTCTCTGAACTGCTAGGTGGGTTTGTGGTTTTCTGCCTTATCGTCGCGCTACCGGCATCAGCATCATGTGTGAAACAGCGATATCTGTTAGCTGTCTACCTTATGGCACAACACTGCATTTGGCACAGTGCCGCGCTAAGTGAGAATCTGTCTTGGTACAAAAGATTGGCAGGGGAAAATCAAGGTACGGTTGACGTTTTACTATGATTTGTTGGTATTCCTCTCAATAAGCATAGAGGATGTGTTAGTTTGTGATATGGATAGCACGTGTCACGCCCTGCATCTTACAGAGGTGGACTAGACCGATTTCACGCCACTTTTCGGGGTTCGGTGCATAGTTCTAAAGTGTGGGGGGGTTGTCTAGCAACTTAATCTTTGAAAAAGGTGGGGGGGACTGTCCCCACCCCTCATAGAATGGCTGTGACAGGGCCCTGTTTGATACAGGCGGGATGACTAAATAGAATGCCTTCCCCTCATTTAAAGGCTGCGGCCCGAGGAAGACTTCCGGGCGGTTTGCGTTACGGGTTTAGTGTCATATAGGACAGTTCGGCCTACACGAGGCGTTTTGTGTTGGGCGGGGACGGAAACTAACGGCAATAAACGATCTTAAGAACGATACACGGGATCCCCATGATGGATCGACACGGCATAACGCAAACGCGCGGGGGGTCTCGAACGGCTCCGTGTGTACGCCCTATGACCGGAAATTTCAGGATCAGACTGAGTTGTGATTGCGCATTAGTCCCCGCACGTCTCGTGGCCCCGCGCCACCGCTGTGTCCGCGCTCGCAACCACGTAGGCAAGTCTGTTTAGGGTTGTCACACGTTCAGTCCGCCCTCCGATTACTGTTGCCGTGCGGTATCTCGACACCTATAGCTATAAAGGTGTGTTCTTGGTCGCGGGGTTGGCTTGGGGTCTGTTGAGCTCTTGAGGTCTCTCAGGGGCTCCGGGCCGCGCGGCGCGGGGCCTTGGGGCCTGTGCGAGGCTGAAGGAAGAGGACCCTATCATTATGAAACAGTTGATATCAGTCAGACTAAGAGGTACCGTGAAGGAAGAGGACCATATCATTATAAAAAGTTGATATCAGTCAGACTAAGGGGTACCGGGGGGGGGGTCTGAAGGAAGAGGACCATATCATTATAAACAGTTGATATCAGTCAGACTAAGAGGTACCCGACTGAAGGAAGAGGACCATATCATTATAAAACGTTGATATCAGTCAGACTAAGGGGTACCCGCTGAAGGAAGAGGACCATATCATTTGAAACAGCTGATATCAGTCAGACTAAGGGGGTACCGTGAAGGAAGAGGACCATATCATTGAACAGTGATATCAGTAGATAAGAGGTACCCGCTGAAGGAAGAGGACAGATAAAACATTAGAAATAGTGAGATCGAAGATAGACATAAGAGGATACACAGAGAAAGAGCTGAGGAAACGAGGACACATATCACTAGAAACATGGACTATCCGTAGCCAAGGTGAAGGAAGAGGATGTCTGAAAAAGAGGATATAGTCTAAGTATCGATATGCAGCTAGGTGGTGACGCGGGGTGGATGGGCTGAGGAAGAGGACACATAGTCATAGAAACGCTGATTTCAGCCAGAGTTTGGAGTCACCGCGAAGGAAGGACATTTCGTTAAAAAGCATTGATATCAGTGTGAGACTAAGGGGTACCGCTGAAGGAAGAGAGACCATATCATTTGAAACAGCTGATATCAGTCAGGACTAAGGGGTACCCGGGGGGGCTGAAGGAAGAGGACCATATCATTATAAACAGTTGATATCAGTCAGACTAAGGGTACCCGCTGAAGGAAGAGGACCATATCATTAGAAACAGCTGATATCAGTCAGACTAAGGGGTACCCGGGGGGGCTGAAGGAAGAGGACCATATCATTATAAAACAGTTGATATCAGTCAGACTAAGGCGGGTACCCGCTGAAGGAAGAGGACCATATCATTGAAACAGCTGATATCAGTCAGACTAAGGGGTACCCGGGGGGGCTGAAGGAAGAGGACCATATCATTATAAACGTTGATATCAGTCAGACTAAGGGGTACCCGCTGAAGGAAGAGGACCATATCATGTAGAACAGCTGATATCAGTCAGACTAAGGGGGTACCCGCGGGGGTCTGAAGGAAGAGGACCATATCATTATAAAACAGTTGATATCAGTCAGACTAAGAGGTACCCGTGTAGGAAGAGGGACCATATCATTATAAACAGCTGATATCAGTCAGACTAAGGGGTACCGGGGGGGGGGCTGAAGGAAGAGGACCATATCATTTGAAACAGCTGATATCAGTCAGACTAAGGGGTACCCGGGGGGGGCTGAAGGAAGAGGACCATATATTTGAAACAGCTGATATCAGTTAGACTAAGGGGTACCCGGGGGGGGCTGAAGTAAGAGGACCATATCAGTATAAACAGCTGATATCAGTCAGACTAAGGGGTACCCGGAGATGCTGAAGGAAGAGGACCATATCATTAGCAACAGCTGATATCAGTCAGACTAAGGGGTACCCGCTGTAGGAAGAGGACCATATCATTAGAAACAGCTGATATCAGACAGACTAAGGGGTACCCGCTGTAGGAAGAGGACCATATCATTAGAAACAGCTGATATCAGTCAGACTAAGAGGTACCCGGGGGGTCTGAAGGAAGAGGACTATATCATTATAAACAGTTGATATCAGTTAGACTAAGGGGTACCCGCTGTAGGAAGAGGACCATATCACTAGAAACAGCTGATATCAGTCAGACTAAGGGGTACCCGGGGGGGCTGAAGGAAGAGGACCATATCATTAGAAACAGCTGATATCAGTCAGACTAAGGGGTACCCGTCTGAAGGAAGAGGACCATATCATTATAAACAGTTGATATCAGTCAGACTAAGAGGTACCCGGTGAAGGAAGAGGACCATATCATTATAAAACAGTTGATATCAG
>CM070486.1:741418-902392 GCA_036324585.1 Champsocephalus esox
CAGGAGTAGGGGCAGGAGCAGCGCACCTGAATGACATTCAATTCAAAGGTGTTATTGTCATATGACCAAAGCTACAGTGTAGAAATGTTAACATGTTGCATTATGGGTAATGTTGCAGCTCAACTCGACTTGGGACAACCGGATATCTGCGGTGTGGTCTTATGGACGCAGCACTACAATACTGATGGAGCTGGCACGGAGGAGAGGGCAAAGGATGCCTTTATAGGAACCCCCCGCACACACCATCTGGATCTCCGTTCATGACGTGTCCCTCGCGAGGCCCACCATGGCAAAGAAGGGCAATGGGAGATAAGTGGAGAACGGTTTTTAGGATGTATAGACTGAACCGTTCCCCAGCTGATCAGAAACAATAACGGATGGACTTGAAACCCCTTTCCACGGAAAGGAGAGCGTGTTAGTTCGGGTTGGTTCTCCGTGGTGGACCAGCTACCTGTGCTCTCGTTGCTCCTCTTCAGGTCCAGGTTGATCTGTTCCCACTAGGATTCAGAGGCATTCAGCGTTGCTTTAGAGACAGTCAGTAACTCACTGCTGACTGTCTCCAAAGCAACGGATGCACATCTCCCCAGTGATTCACATTCTGTTCGGTTTTAATGTGCAATGTTTGGCGTTACCTGCAAACGTTTCCCTGAATCATATGGATGATGTTAGCATAGCCCGTCCGATGAAGCAGCAACCAGATTGGAGCCATCAAACTAAATTAAACGTATTTATAATACAACACATGATGAACATTCGATGGTTACGGCGTTTAATTATTCTCCATGAATGCTTTGTATGAGCACATGTTGCTATCATTGTGTCATCGGCCGTTTCTACCGGCGTTCTTTCAACAGGATTTCACTTGTGATCTGATATGACAGCTCGTGTAGCGTACGGTATGAAGTGATCACACCTGAAAGCTGGTTTAAAACAACAGGAGAACGGGTCGTGCTGCTCCTCAAAGCGGGCCATGAGAGCGAGCGTATCTCTACGGCTCTAGTGATCTGACCCAGCCTCCACACAGACCTGGTCCTTGGTTCCAGTCCAGCAGAGCTCTGGTTCCTAACACGAACCAGTTCTGCTCATGGAAACCATGAATGGACTGGGGAGCTATCGGGCGGTAGCTCTGAACTGACCCTGGAACTGCTTTGGTGGAAAGGGGTGATAGAAACAGGAACAGGTTCATCAATAACTGCAATAATCCTCAGGTGGAGAATCTCCTCCCTCTCTCACGGAGGGTTCGATCACATGGGACACTTTATTCAAACCAGTCAGACCGTTACTCCTGATAGAAAGAGCACATATTTACGTGTTGTCCGCTTGGCAAACCTCCTCGGGCCCACATGCTAGGACATTAGCGAGGACTGCAGACAGAGAACAGACTTCAACAGAGCAGGGCTCTGCGCTGGGCCCTAAGTTGGGCATCTCTGAACCCGGCATTATAGCGCCACCTTGGGGGAGAATGGAGGTAATGACATTACACTTCAGTGACTACAGGCAGAAGTTAAGATAGGGCAACAACAGACATGACAAGTATCACATTTACTTCGGGGCCAAAAGTTGTATTAACAAGTATTAAAATGAAACAGAGGACCACCAAAGCAACTGAGACCTTCTGTCCGCCTATACGCACTGTTACACACCCAAACACAACCCACACACCACAACACTGTACCACCCACACACACACACAACACACACACAAAACAACACCAACACACACACACACAACACACTGTCACCCAACACTACACCTGTACCCCACCACACACCACACACCCCCCACCACCAACAGACCACACACACCTACACATGTACCACACACACACCTACACACTGTACCACCCACACACCTACCACTGTCCACACACAACACCCACACACACACTGTACCACACACAACACACACACAGTACCGCAACACCTCCCACTGTACACACACACATCTCCACACTGTACCACACACACCTACACACTGTACCACCTACCTACACACTGTACCCCACACACCTACACACTGTACCACACACCCTACACACTGAACCACACACACCTACACCCTGTACCACACACACCTACACCCTGTACCACACACACCTACACACTGAACCACACACACCTACACCCTGTACCACACACACCTACACTCTGTACCACACACACCTACACCCTGTACCACACACACCTACACACTGAACCACACACACCTACACACTGTACCACACACACCTACACACTGTACCACACACACTACACACTGAACCACACACACCTACACCCTGTACCACACACACTACACTCTGTACCACACACACTACACTCTGTACCACACACACACCTACACTCTGTACCACACACACCTACACTCTGTACCACACACACACCTACACACTGTACCACACACACCTACACACTGAACCACACACACCTACACCCTGTACCACACACACCTACACTCTGTACCACACACACACCTACACACTGTACCACACACACCTACACTCTGTACCACACACACACCTACACCCTGTACCACACACACCTACACTCTGTACCACACACACCTACACTCTGTACCACACACACACCTACACTCTGTACCACACACACCTACACTCTGTACCACACACACACCTACACACTGAACCACACACACCTACACACTGTACCACACACACCTACACACTGTACCACACACACCTACACACTGAACCACACACACCTACACCCTGTACCACACACACCTACACTCTGTACCACACACACCTACACACTGTACCACACACACCTACACTCTGTACCACACACACCACACTGTACCACACACACACCTACACACTGTACCACACACACTACACACTGAACCACACACACCACACCCTGTACCACACACACACACACTGTACCACACACACTACACACGACCACACACACACCTACACACTGTACCACACACACACCTACACACTGTACCACACACACACCTACACACTGTACCACACACACCACACACACACACACACACACACACACACACACACTACACACTGTACCACACACACACACACACACACACATACACACACACACACACACACACACACACACACACACACACACCTACACACTGTGCTGTATTGTGAGATCACAATTTTACGTTTATATTTAATATCATTTTAGAAACCTGTTTCAACAATGGACAGCAGGGGGCAGTAGATGGCAGGGTAACACTGCTGAAAAGGGGTTTGTTGTGATGTGCGCATGCAGGTAACGGACTGATGTGGAGACGGAGCTGATGTTGGCTTGTCATTCTGGCAAGACCTGCCAAACGAGCAGTTTTGTGTACATATTGTCACAAGTGTTATACATATCCTAATATATAAATGTGTCCTAGTGTTTGAAGCGGTGATTGGACGTGGTTTATTGTCTTCAATGCTGCGTAGGAGGCTGCCACGTGGTTGCTGTCTGCGCGCGTGTGTGTAATAGCGGTCGCAATTTTATTTCACAAAGTGAATGCACGTAAATGTAATTGTTTACAGCTCCTGTACATTTTGTACTTACATCCGGGTTTATATCCTAAGTATTTTGTGTGTGTGTTTTGTATGATCTGTATGTGTTCTATGGTCAGCGTTAACACATGCTTGTTGGATGCTAATGCTAGCACAGATTAGATTCTGATGCTTTACCTGGGAAGGTATTTAAAAGGGTTTGATTACAAAATCAATACCTGAATAGAGAAATTCTTATTTTAAGACATGAATATAAATATATATATATATATATATATATATATATATATATATATAGACAAGTGTTTATATTGAAGACAGAAAAGGGCATTAACAATTGTGTGTGTGCCAAATGAATAAAAAATTCTGGCAAGACCCGCCAAACGAGCAACTAAGAATTTGGTTGTTCATCATTTCTCCAGTTTTGCAGGAATACTATCTGTCATCGCGCCCCGCATAGCTACTCTTTGTTTGTAGATATCTACTAAACTAAAGCAAAGAGAGTCGGCCTGTTCTCTGAGTGATATATATGATACACTCTGCTCTGCTTTCTGCACGGACCTCTCAGCTGTTCTCTCTGGAAACATCGCGTCACCATGAAAGCAGTTAATAAAATAATATGCAGGGGATGCATGCTCGATGCTCAGTCCTCGATGTGCATTTAGAGAAATGAGATGTCCTTCCACATGGCACGCTGAAATCCATTTCCGGGTCACTACCGGAGGACCGAGGAGTCAAGGAGTCGAGAAGGGGAAATTAGAGTATTGACAAGCCTTCCGTGTGAACAGGAGTGACAGTCCGCACACACACAAGACCGCAAGTATGGCAGAGGCAAAAAAGTCCCAAAATATATCTGCAGGTTCAAACCCCGCTGCAGTCAGCATGTCGTTGTGTCCCTGAGACACTTCACCCCAAATTGCTCCTGTGGGGATTGGCCACAGTATTCAATGTAAGTCGCTTTGGATAAAAGGAGGATAATCATTTTTTTGTTTATTCCAATTCAAAGTCCATCTATCTCATCTGCAATGCGAGCGTGGCTTTACCGAAGAAGGGTAAGAGATGAGATTGTTTTGTTTAATATTTTAAGTTTTGTTTCCCGTGGGAACACCGCCCTGTCGCATGTCTTTGTTTTCTTCTGGTATGTGTCTTCCACCCTCCGCGGACTGGCCATCTGGAGAGTCTGCAGAATCACAGAACGGCCGGTCGTCAAGGGCCGGCTCGATTCGCTGACGGCCGTCACCGCCCTTCATTTTGTATGTCTTTAAAAGGCATCATTGAAGTTGCACCGACAGAGGTCCGCCGTTTCCCCGCAGCGAGGCTCCTCCCAGTTGACAGTTCACTAGCCCCCCCTTCTATTTGGACTGGTAGATCTCGGCAGTCTGGCAACTTTAAAAGTAGCTCTTGGTTCAAAAAGGTTGGGCACCCCTGACTTAGAGGATCCCTTTCTTTGGGAACCCCAGACCAGCTTACCTGAGCCTCTGCATCCACTCAGGTCTCGAAAAGTAGATCTTCCTCCAGGAGGCCTCCAGGTATCCATCACCGTGCCATCGACTTTTGTAGAAATGTCCTAGTAAAGGAATAAACAGAATATATTTGTATGTATATTATTTATTTAACAGGGACATTGCACACTAAGAACCAGTTCTGTAAATGTGCCAGAGTTACATCTGTAGTCCCTGGACAGATGTTTGAACCTTAAAAACACATTTAAAATAACTAGTAAACACAATCATTAAAAACAAAGGTAACCTCAAACTGTGAACATGAATGAAAGTGTTCTCTCGAGGCCACTTGTGATATATTTCCTCTGATGTTAGGGCATGCAGTGACAGTGAGAGCAGTGGGGAGCTCCTTCATTACTCCAGATTGATGTTTCTAATGAACTCCTTTGTCCACTTGAGGGCAGCAAGGAGCAGAACCACCAGCCCCTGGTGCTGTGAGTGCAGCCTGCCCGTTAGCTCTGCATGCTAGCAGCTACATGTGGTGTCACTGATACTAACTCTCTGTGTCTTCATGCTAACACGTGACGCTGAGTGACTTCTGCTTCCTGAAAACTCTAAGGCTGAGTATGACATTATGTCTGACACCTATCTCTGTTTAGAAGTGAACATAAGAAGAGGGTTTTAAAAGGAGCGGCTTCGAGGAGCAAACAGACTGCTGCACGTTGTCTTCTGCATTCACCTATCCATGCTGAACTGAAAGCTTGTTCTGTATTCATATGGATGATGTCTGATGGTGACACAAAGGAATAATGGATCACACACAGCCTCAGTTCCCATCTCTCAGGGTGGTTAGGGCACAGAAGTCTTCTCAGGGATCAGTTCTCTTTCAGAGTGCTTGTGAGGAAGGCTAGAAGACAGCGGCTTTCTAACATAAAGGATTTAGGATATGAGTTTCCCACACAGAAGCAATCAGGAACACATTGCATTGGTATCGGGACCTGACAGATTGTTACTCTAAACATCGGTGAGGCTGAAGGGTGAGGGAATTTTCCGCGTGAACCTGCTGCCAGCATTACGAACATATTAATCAGGCGTTTTAACACTTTTCTCCATGAAAATTATTTTTATTTACTGTCATGGGGCTATATAAATCAAATTCAGGGTAATTCGGAGCACAATTGTACCTTTTACTATTTATATGTATTTGTATTATATATTTTTGGGCTATAAAAGTGAAATTTCTGGGTGACTTTGTCAGTTTATGGAGCTTAGCCCACAATTCCTGGAGGTTCCAGGCCGAATTTGGGAGCTCATAGGCGGCCTGCCATGCGCCCCCACCCGTGGAAAGAAGAAAAAAGTAAAGAAAACGGTCAGTTATATCTTAAAATAATCAAAGATGAAGTTTAAAAAAATTCTCAAAAAAACGGAGAAGGGGCTCAAAAAAGCAACCCTTCGGCGCTTCGGGCCGAAGCCCCGGAGACTTTTCCCCTCCCCCGTTGCAACTTACAACGGAGAGGGGAATCCAAGCCTCCCCTTCTCCGTCAAAAAAATGCATTCATCATTTTCAAGCTACCGTCTGCACGAAATCGAAAACCCGTTTTTTTTGAGGACTCAGAAAGAAAAAAAAACTGTTTCACTTCATGGAGGAATGTGTCCGCTCCATGTGTGCTCTGGCTCGGATACAATTGTTGCATGGAGACCCCCCAGCATGGTTCTTACCAAACTTTAAGTTTTTTTAACTGGTCTCTGGAGGAATGCAAGGGGAGTTGTCAGGGGACTCTACCCGCATTATGAGACACTATTTTCTCACTTTCACCCCTTTTCTATGGATCTCCTAAAAGTTAACTCAGACTTTTTCTGACTGTGGAGGAATGCAAGGGGAGTTGACAGGGAACTCTTGCGGGCTCATGATGCACTATTTTCGGATACTTTTTTTCATTTTCAGCCCTTTTCCATGGATGAATTGAAACATTTTTTTTTCACCATGAATTGATGCCTCAGACCCAATGATGCCATCACCAGCCCCGCGTTGGTGCGGAGGTGGGACCATTTAACCCGGTGGTAACCCAAGTCCTCCCTTGGTCCGTGTACCATGCATTGAAGCATCGGACCCATTGTTGCAATCACCGGTTACGCTAACGCATATAAACGGAGAAACAGAAAATAATTTAAAGACAATTCACTGTGTCTGTTTTTAGTAAAGATGTCATCCGAATGCCGGGTGTGCAGACTCTTCTATCTGGATTTGAACAAGCACCTTAAGCACAAACATGCAGTGCGAACTTGGAGGAAAGAGGCATCATTCTTAAAATGGCCAGTGGCAGAATAAATGTTCGGACCAAACCCCTGTCCCATCACAGGGTGTTCGTATGCTGGGAAGAGACTAGACCGTCATGTAACTCATGACCACCCTGAGTTCTCCGAGATGAGGCACCTCAGGTCCTGGCAAGGCTGAAGCATAGTGTGGCCCGGCAGTTGCTCCATGACCTCCGAGAGACTAATCCCATCATTGGAACGGCTCCATCATTGGATATAGACAATGAGCAGGAATACCCGCTGCACCCTCCACCCTTCTCCCAACATACGAGTGTGACGAAGAGGACTGCAGGCAGGTGATGCTGGAACATGTGGCATTGAGGGCTCAGAAGGATGCTCTTATTGATGAGGTGAAGACCCTGCGCTTCAGGCTGAAAAAGGGGCTAAAACCCAGGAAGCAGAGTGCCACTGCTGCTGTGCTTGAGGAAGAGGAAGAATGTATACGATTTAAGGGCCTGGCAATCTCAAGTACCTCCGGCATAAACACAGTAGCCCCCGGCAGCAATACCCCTCTCAAGACCCCGGTCAAGACTGTCATGCGGTCCCCAGAAGCCTCCGGTAGTGAGACCCTTGTATGCCAGAAGACCCGTGCGTCTGTCTACAATAAGCTGAAAGCTAATCTGGCTAAGGACTGGCCCTCTCCCCAACATCACTGGTCCACTGGGAAGGGACGGGGGAATACCATGCGTGAAATCACGTTGCCTCAAAGCATGGAGACGTACATTCAGACTTACAGGCATCATTGTGAGGGTGTCACACCGACAGTAAAACTGAAAGAAAATGGTCTGTCCAAGGTTAGCCGGATAAAGAACTTCCTCATATTCATGGCCCATGGTGTTAACTGGCTGTCAGACTGGCTGGTCCTAAAAGACACAAAGAGGGTCCATGGCTGGAACGAGTATATTGTAAAGTCGGGACGGGCAGTCACAACATCGCTGTTGTTCCTGAAGAATGTGAACCATTTCCTGAGGTACTTGTCTGAGTCAAAGCTCCGGGGTGCAGGCTCACCCAGTCTGATATGACCCACATCATCAGAGAGGTGACAGCCAACATGAACGACTTGAAGAAGTCTGTCACTGTACACCAGTTCAAAATGAAGAGGAACAATCTGGATTGTCTGCCGAGCCAGGCGGAGCTTCTCGCCGCCATGGCGGCGGCTGAGAAGCGCATCGCTGATCTCCTTGACCTGATAGCTTGCAATCCGACCTCAATCACCCAGTACCTGCTATATGGCTATCTAACCCTCCATTGGAGCCTCCTGTATGGCCACCGTCCGGGTGTGTACGCAAACATGACCAACACTGAGGTCTTGGAGGCGGACAGAAGGGGCACTGCTGAGACTGCCAAGACATTTGGTGAAGCACAGCTGGTGCTAACAGTAAAGGAGTTTAGCTGGGTCATGCGGTGGATGGGGATAAAAGAGGGCTTGTCGGGTCCTCAGAATGAATTCTTCCTTTTCACAACGGGGAAGCATGCCTCCAGGAATCTGAACGTTCACTTGAAGAGGGCTTGGGCTGATGCTGGGCTAGAAACAGCCGTCACCTTCACAATCCTGCGCACTGCCCTGAATGACAATATCAAGCATCACCAAGATCCAGAAAGCAGATCGTTTCTCGCCAGGTTTATGTGTCACGACGTAAGCACTGCAGACCGGTTCTACACGAATACGCCTGGAATGAAGGAGGGATTGAAAATCCGCTCCATGTTCAGGGCGGCAGCAGCTGCAGCAGCAGCATCATCGGAAGGAGGTCTACCGCCGTCAGATACCTCCGAAGAGGATTCAGGGGCGGAGAGCAGCGATACCTCTTCTTCAGGGCCGGTCTTCCTACTCCTGAGGAGGGGGTAGAGGCCGTGGACTCAGCCTTTTTCCCTCGGTGCACCTTACAAGTTAGACGGCTAATATGGCCCCCGGGCCCCCGCTAATCATGTTTGTATCATGTTATTATTATGTTTATTATGTATACTGTTTTTGTAAAAATCATGTGATAATTCAATAAATAAAAAAACATCTTAATAACGTTTAAGGTTCCCAGGGGTTGATACAGTGCCAGGTATCAGACTATTTAAACAAAGTTTACCCAGGATTCAGACACCTTCACTGGCTTGTAAAATGTGGTGATGCGCCCTGGAGGTATCAGACTATTTTAAAAAACTGTTCCTCGCCTTTGAAACACTTATTCCTGGCTTTTAGCCTGTCATTTTGCAAGATATGATTTAACATTGACCCTCTCCTGAATATGCACATATTCCGTCCATTTCCAGGAGAGCTTCAATGTTAAATGATATCTTGCAAAATGAAAGGCTAAAAATCTCTTCCAAACATTTAAAAACACTTTCCCTGACAATGTAAACATTATTTCTGGCTTGTAACGTGCAGTGGTAGTATCAGACTATTTAAAGGGTTACCAGGGCCATGAGCACATCCTCCACAGGAGGGTGGGTGGTGGTGCTGTGAATAAGGACGAATATGGATGCCAATGGGCGGACGATAAAGCACCGCAAACTCCACCCCCCCTTTAAGGTTCCCAGGGGCACGAGGTTCTTGAGGGTGTGATCATCTGGGTTTAGTCCGTGGGGGAGTGCTTGAGTTCGGGGGCCCGGGGACCCAAGGTGCGCAAGGTTATGGAAGTATGCATGTCAGGGAGCGATGCTGGAGGTGCTTAGTCCGTGATTTGGGGGTCTTGGAGCAGCCACAGAGAGGTGCTTTTCCCGGTGTATTTCATGGAAGTCTGACATAGCCTGTGTCTTGTGAAATAGCCTGTTTGCCCATGTCAAATCTTGCTCTTAATTGATAACTTTTAATAGGAATCTCTGTTTAACATATGTTCAGAATGTGCTATTTATTCAGAAATAGCACATTCTGAATGACCCAGTGTACACATCGTTGTGTACCTCTGTGTCACAGCCCGCTGCTGCTCTCTCCCTGTATTCACAGCACTTTTACCCAGCTTTCACACACTCATTCCTGGGTAATTAAACCAGTTTAATGCACTTTTTAACACTGACATACCCAGGATTGAAGCTTCTTTCCTGGGTTACATAGTGCTGTGAAGCAGCCTGTCCTCTGGGTGGGAGAGTGAGGTGCTGGAAGGAGCACTGTGGGTCACAGCCTGCTGCTGCTCTCTCCCTGTATTCACATAAATTGTACCCAGCTTTCACACACTTATTCCTGGGTAAGAAAGCCATGTGCATGACCCTGGATCTCTGCCTGTGAGTGTGGGACCCTGCTTACAGTCCGTCGTTTGGGGCTCTGTCACTTTGGGTAACCGCACCACTGTCAGACGTCTCCCGAGAGTGGACGTCCATTCTCTCTAAATAGGGTTAGGGTTACGTAACAGCCTCATGTCATACTTACTAAACTATCATAAAACGGACGGCGACGATAATTAAAGAAACGAAGACCAGTTTGTAAACCATGATTGTAGAATGCCCAAGCCATCTGAAAGCAGGAACAGAGAGAGAAATATCAGGAAATGCTTCCAACATTTTACAAATAAACTTTGATTTGAAGTTGTCTTTGCCACACAATGTCTTTGAAATGTTCATTTTGTACAAACAGCTGGAGAGCCAGTCATTGTGTGACAGGGATCGGATCAGGACTCACATCACCTGTCGCACCACTTTTGAACCTTAAATACAGGTAACCCAGTGACTGGGTTTTGATGTTAACAAATTGTGGACGAGGGTTCAATGTGCCTATTCTTATGTTGTATTCCAGGTTGTCTGAAGCCACCCCGTCGTTGGTCATCATACAGTCGATGCCGTCCTCAGTGGGGGCATTTTTGAAACAAACTTCAACCTTATTGGCCATCTTCACCTGCAAAAACAAAAAAAGGAACTACATTATGAAGGCTTTCACTCCACCGTTTCTCCTCCTCAAATGTCTGAGCTGCAAGGTGTGCTTTTAGAGAAAGAAGATAGGATCAATTATGAGATCAAGACCTTTCTACAAGCCGCTGTCCAACAAGTCTTTATGTGTCCTTTCATACAGAGACACATGTGGAATCAAAGTCTGAGCTTTGCCTAGGTTCTGGGCACGTTCAGGAGCAGGTGACCCGCTGACCTGAGAGGGCGTGTAGGGGTGGAGCAGCTCAGAAAGACATGGTGGGGTCATGCCATTTAGGGATTTCAAAGTAAATAAAAGGATTTTGAAAAGAATCCTGAAATGTATCAGCAGCCAGTGGAGCGAAGCCAACATGGGGGAAATGAGGTCATATTTCCGTGAGCCAGTTAAAAGCCTTGCTGCAGAATTTTGTACCCGCTGCAGACGAGCATGTAATAAAATATAACCTTAAACAGTGAGTTATGTGTAGTATCTGTCATCTCTACAATACCTTTATTATGTGTATTATGTGTATTATGTGTATTATGTGTAATATGTGTATTATGTGTATTATGTGTATTATGTGTAATATGTGTAACATGTGTATAATGTGTATTATGTGTATTATGTGTATTATGTGTAATATGTGTAATATGTGTATTATGTGTAACATGTGTATATATGTGTATAGTATGTGTATTATGTGTAATATGTGTATTATGTGTATATATTGTGTAATATGTGTAATATGTGTAACATGTGTAATACGTGTAATATGTGTAATATGTGTAATATGTGTATTATGTGTATTATGTGTATTATGTGTATTATGTGTAATATGTGTATTATGTGTAACATGTGTAATATGTGTAATATGTGTAACATGTGTATTATGTGTAATATGTGTAATACGTGTAATACGTGTAATATGTGTATTATGTGTAATATGTGTATTATGTGTAATATGTGTAACATGTGTAACATGTGTATTATTTGTATTATGTGTAATATGTGAAACATGTGTAATACGTGTAATGTGTGTAATATGTGTATTATGTGTATTATGTGTATTATGTGTATTATGTGTAATATGTGTATTATGTGTAATATGTGAAACATGTGTAATACGTGTAATATGTGTATTATGTGTAATATGTGTATTATGTGTAATATGTGTAACATGTGTAACATGTGTATTATTTGTATTATGTGTATTATGTGTATTATTTGTAACATGTGTAATATGTGTATTATGTGTAATATGTGTAATATGTGTAACATGTGTATTATTTGTAGTATGTGTAATATGTGTAATATGTGTAATACGTGTAATACGTGTAATATGTGTATTATGTGTAATATGTATATTATGTGTAATATGTGTAACATGTGTAACATGTGTATTATTTGTATTATGTGTATTATGTGTATTATTTGTAACATGTGTAGTATGTGTATTATGTGTAATATGTGTAATAATGCCAGTCCTCAGCAGTCAGTGTGTGTGCTGGATGATCACAGGAAACACAGGCAGGGGTTCATTGTACTCACGTGGACCCAGGTGTATGTTTTTCCATAGAAAGTGATGGGCAGGGCGCTGATGTCGATGTTTCCACCAGGAGCATTCAGAGTGACCCTTACAGAGGCAGAGAGCTCCATCTGGCTGGCAGCAACTGCAGGAGTTCCAGGAGAAACACATCCATCAGGAACAACCTGAACACTCATCACTCCCTGAAGCCTCTCCTCTGACTTGAAGTGACACTCATCAGTGCAATGAGTGAATAACGATGTACTTATTTGTTCTGTAAACATGTGCTCCTTCAGGGTGAATGTATACAGGGTATCTGGGTTCTGTGCCATTCATAAATACAAGTGGTTGAAGGCTAACCCCCTCATTACCTGAAGCCATCAACATGTTGAATACGAGCTACCCGTTCACATTTATATTGATTTCATGGATGAGCTCATGTTTTAAAAGTCTATCATTCAAACATTATCTTGTTTTATTTGCACAAAGAAGACAGCAGAGTAGTGCGGGGCTAGTACACACTCGCAGTGACTTTGAAACGCATTCATAATGTCTTTCAAACACATGTTGTTTGTCACAGTGAAGCCTGCGATGCTGCTTACCTGCCAGCAGGAGGAGCAGCTTCATGACTCTGCAGAGGAAGAGGCACACACGTTAATGCACGATAACACACAATAACAGCGTACACAATGAAGGGTCCTCGGCAGGAAGTGGTTCATACACTTCCTGAAGATTCAAAACAAAGTTCTCTAAACCCGTCAAATGCTCCCTGACTGGTTCCCTGATGCCACCGGTTTAGTGACGCAAAGAGGCTGTGAGCAAAACTGAGACATTGACATGAGAAGACGTACTGGTGCAGTGGCGGTTCTAGACCAATTTGACTGGGGGGGGCCAGGCTGGGGCCAGTTATTGTCTGAGGGGGGCCCAATAAATGCAGGACGAAAAAGACAAAGACTGTATGAAGTAATTGTGCATACACCTAAGAAAACAATGCAATGCAGTTTTTGGTATTTGTTTCATTACACATTATTATGTGCTGACCTTTAACTAGACCCTCCAGAAAAACGTGGGCAAAAATCCATGATTATGCGATTAACCTGTTAAGCCCGAAGATCCCTGCCGACGGGGACCCTAGTTTTTTTTCCACAACACTGTGTCTCAGGGCATCTTAATATTTAAAAACCTATTAATGTGTTATACCAGATTAATGAGAAGAATCTCAGCTAACTGACAATATGGACTATTTTTACAGAAACAAAACACAAGTCTCACAAGAAGCGTTAGCATTAGCCCTTAGCTAAAACGGGCATATGCTACTTCCGGTGCTAACTAGCAAAAACGATCTTTAAAACTTAATATGTTCTGCACAGTCTACATATCATCTGAAAGCTGATACTCCACAGATTATTTGGTTATAAGTATCATCACTGTAGGACACAAACTCACTGAGCTAATAGCCAGAACAGAGAATAAAAAAAACAACAGTTTTCAAAACCATAACAATAATTATGTCTTACCGTTGCTGTTTTGTGATCAGAGCTCGTCTTCAAAGGGAATAAAAACGCTGTTTAAGGTTAATACAATGTCTCTTAGTCACTTTAGAATTGTTCCTAATAATCTATCATTACATTCATGGCACAGAGTTGGTATAAAGTTTTGCAGTCCCAGCTAATGCTGTCTCACGTGCTGTTTACGCAAACCTCTCTCTACTTGACGTAAGTGTTTAGCGGGACTTACTAACTGTCACTCGATTCTATTGGCTCTAACGGTTCAGAAAAGGTGTCAATCACCCACATCGACCAATGGGTTCCAAAGATATGATCCTGCGTAGTATAAACTACGCCCGCTCCGGCTCCATTACGCATTATGCAGCCAGAAGGGAGAGCTTCACCACAGAGCAGGTGCTAGAGATGCTAGCTGACGATAGCTATGATCATACCAGATGACTCTTCGTCGGATGATGAAGATCTCCTCCAGCCAGACCTGGATCTGGACAGTAGTGACTCGGATGTTGAACTTCCACCACGGGAAAGGTATGTAATCTCTCTGTTTTTATATATTACTTATGTGTTTGGTGGAACTGCGTCACAGTGCTAGCTTAGCCAAGAAGCTACAGGAATGATTAGGCAAAATGCTAAATAGAGTTACATTTTCTAAATTAATGGCCAGTGAATGAATATATATATGTGTTTACTTGTTTATTTGGTGTAATATTATTCATTTATTGTCCAATATTATCCTTTTTATATATTAATTTTGTGTTTGGTGGAACTGCATCACAGTGTTAGCTTCGCCAACAGGAATGATTAGCCAAAATGCTAAATGGTGTTACTTGTCTTTTTAGAGTTACATTTTCTAAATGAATGGCCAGTGAATGAATATACGTGTTTACTTATTTATTTGGTGTAATATTATTCATTTATAGTCCAATATTATCCTATAAGTATAAGCCAGTGAATTAATCTAATCTCTTTGTTTTTCCACATTTGTTAGATGAGGTGTGACCCCAGCAGGACAAAGCCACACACCCAGAAGACTTTCAGGGAGCAGCTTTGCTGCAGAATTGTTGGAGTTTGCTGAAGGCCCTGCTGAAGGCCCTCCACTCCACCACCCCCTCATCCACCACCACCCCCTCATCCACCACCACCACCACCCCCTCCTCCACCACTCACATGCATGCCCGAGTATTATGGGGAAGATGCCACCAAGGTCAGGAAGAACTGCAGGAGGTGCCTAGATGCTGGACTCAAAAGGGTGAAGACACCTGTGTACTGCAGGAAGTGCCAGGTCCCTCTGCGCTTCACTGTCAAAAGGAACTGTTTCAGGGAGTGGCACGACCTACATACTGGAACATTCAGGTAGGTATAACATTTTGCGAGTGTTTATTTAAAAAAAAATACTTGTTTTTATATACCTAGTGTGATTTTATTGTATAGTGTGTTGGTAAAATGTTTGTTGTTTTTACAAACCTACAGTGTGGTTTTATTGTATAGTACGTTGGTAAAATGTTTGTTTTGACATGCCTATAGTGTGTTGGTAAAATGTTTGAAATAAATCTGCCCCGGTTGGAGTCAAATGTTACTTATGTTTCCGTTTTTTTTATTGTGCAAGTACACCTACACACAATGACCTACAGTGTAGTTTTATTGTATTGTGCGTTGGTACAGTTAGATACACACACAGCTACACTTAAACATACACACCTACACTTACACACACCTACACTTACACACACCTACACATACTCACAAAAATATTTGTAACATATTTTTATTTTTTTAAGAAATATCTTTATTTTTTAAAATATATTTTTTAATTTTTTGGGTGGAATGAATACCTATAGTGATGATTCAATGTAATACAATCATTTTTATAGTCTGGTACCTGAAAAAGGTCAAATGGCACTGATGTGCCCAAATGTGCCCAAATCTTATTCCGCCTGGACTTTATTTTCATAAACCTCTCTAAAAAGGTCAAATGTCACTTGTTTTGCCTCAATCTTGATACAGGGTACTTATTATATGTTATACTTTGGATTCCTAAAGCTTTTAGGCTACCAACCCATCATTCAAGGTTGGTCTTCACCAGTGTTGGGCAAGTTACTTCCAAAATGTAATATATTACATATTACTTATTACTCTCTTTTGAAAGTAATAAGTTACATTACAATATTACTGTCTCTGAAATGTAATGAGTTACACTACTTTAGTTACTTTTGAGTTACTTTCACCAAAATAACCGCAAAAGAATGGCTAGGTATTTTAAATGCTAAAATGTGGTTTAGTGCAGCTCATTATACATCCAGTGAAGGGCGATGAGGAATAGCATAACAACAGAGTAGGCCCTTAGGCTACTAACAACTTGTATTACACGGCTTAGTTGAATACTCGATTCTGATTGTAAATTCTTAACATGTGACACGTTGTTAATCCAGCAGCACAGACCACTGTCAAAGACTATAATGAAGGTTGCTAAGGAAAGAAAGAGAAAGAGGTTAAAAGACGGAGCGCTGGACGTCAGATAAATCACCAGAAGAAGGCAGACAGGAAGTAAACATTAACAGGACACGGAACAAAAGGACTCAGGGTGCCTCTGAGATTACAGGGGGCGCAGCAGTAGTAAGTTTACATGAGCAATAGTGGCCGGCAACAGCAATGAGAAATAGCATTGATGGTCCCCAATGAACAGATGATGGCATTTGTTATGTTTTGAAACCAAGCAAGTGAGAACTTTTCAAGTGAGTTAAAAGTGCAATCCTGAAATATCTCATATAGTCTAAAGTGGACTGTGGCAAAGAAAAGCACAACAGCTTCAAAGCTACTGATAAAAGAAATGAGAACATATTGTAAATCAAGGCAAATATTATTTAAACCAGCTCATGGTTTGAAATGGCAAACATTGAAAAGCAAAAGTATTATTAAAACCATGTACTAAATCATCACTTTGGTCCCATCACATACTCTGGGAAGAGAATATTTACTGTGCTTGAAAACTGGATCACATCATCATCATCATCATCATCATCATCATCATCATCATCATCATCATCATCATCATCATCATCATCATCATCATCATCATCATCATCATCATCATCATCATGTGAGGTGACTTTGTGACCTGGAGAACATTTCAGCTGCAACATCAGCTCGTTGGTAAGCTTGGGATATGAGATATTTTTATAGCCATTCGTGGTAAAGGCATCTGTGCTATTGTCTGCATTATGTTTGACCCAACATGTCTACAGGCATGGCAGAATATGGCACTATTTTCATATGAATATTCCATTGTCTATTTGTATACCACGAGCTGCAAAATGACCGCCTAACCCCACTGTACAGGCGGGTACTTGTTTAGATATACCTGGGCAGGCTCTGTTTTGCCGTGGTATCCTGGCACTTGCCGGCCGCAGAGGGGCCGCAGAAGGGCCGCAGAGGGGCCGCAGAGGGGCCGCAGAGGGGCCGCAGAGGGGAGGCGTAGTTTGGGGAGGCGAAGACTGCTGCTCCGGGGCGAGGGCGGCGAGTCAGGCGGGAGCTAGTGTCCACAGCGGAGGGTCACGTGATGTCCCCATCTGACCTGTTGCTACGGTCTGCAGTAGACGCAGTGTTGCTGGCGTTTAGTGATGGTTGCTTTAACCATTTTCGTATAAATGATTATCCACAGATGTGTGTCACTGCTGTGGAAGCACTTTGGAAATGATGCACGTGCAGCGGAGCAGGTCACGCGCACCTGACACAATTTGTTGTTTGTATTTTTCGCTCCGTTCTCTTTTTTGAATAGAGGGTGCATAACATTCAACTGCCCCGAAGATCCCGACGCGAAGCCTGAAGGGTAAACACCAGGTTTACTAATCTACTACCCGCACAATTTGTCTGGTGTCGGAATGTCTCGCTATTTTAGTACATTCTTAAAAAACAAAACACCATTTCATTTTGGGTTGACATGTGTTGTAACTGCGTTACTGAGCATTGTAACGGGTAATATATTACCCACATTTCATTAGTAATGCGTTACATTACTTCGTTACAGCAAAAAGTAATATATTACTGTAACTCCGTTACTTTTGTAATGCGTTACACCCAACACTGGTCTTCACTCTAAGTAATGGGTTTTCTTTAGGCGGAGACAGGAATTTACATTTGTTTGCTATGTTCCATCTGAATTTACTCTGACACAGAAAAATCTATATTGATTCTGACACTTCTACATCCAACTCACAGATGTAACCTTGCTTTGATAACAACAATTATTCATATAAACCTTTTAGAAGTGAAGTTATAGTCATTTGTTCTGGGAATGTCATTTTCGAGCCTGAAACCTGAAAAACAGGCTCGGGCTTTAACAGGTTAAACAGGTTTTATGTGATTTTATGCGGTGAAATTGCGAGAAGTTGCAAAATATGATCAATATTTTTTGGGAAATATTGGGCTGTCCCCTTACTATTCAATTAAACACATTCAATGTTTATTTATTGTAAAAGCAATTGGGCTATTTTTCACACACACACACACACACACACACACACACACACACACACATACACACACACACAGGTGTTGGAGGTCGATGCCTCGGTGAACGTGAGTTGTTTGGCTTTCTTGTCCGCAGCAGCAGAAAGCATTTTCGAATGTTTGAATGAATCAAAGTGGGTCGTCACCGTCGATGTTCTCTTATGCTCCAACACACAGTCGCACGGGGTGGAGAATAGTTTCCCCCCACTTCCGTGCGAGACATCGGGGAACTGCTTTGCCCGGTCTTTAGCAGAAATGTTCGTCGGTAAATGAGATGGATTAGATTTGTTCATCTTGGTGTTTTCTCTCTCGTGTGAGCTCCACACGTTCACTCTATTGTGTTGTTTACCTTCTGTGATGCGCGAGCTAATGACGTTGCGTCATCATTATCATCAATTCACGTCAAGACGAGTTAACTTTTTTTTTCTCAACTTTGTGAGGAAAAATGCGGGGATTATGCGGCCTTTTAAAAATCTGCGCCATTTTGCTGATTATGCGGTAAATTCTGTGATCGCAGAATCGCGTTTTTCTGGAGGGTCTATTTAACCTCTGTGCGCTGTTTGGGGCCCGTTTTCAGTGTTTACTAAAAGAACATGTATGCAATTTTATTATTTGAACCTGCATTATTTGGGGGGGGACCTCACCTCCTCTAGGGGGGTCCGGGGGCATGCAGCCCCGGAACATGTTTTTTGAAACGTTGAAGTGAAAAGCATCAATCTGGAGCACTTTGAGCACAACATGAATTCATGGAAACAGCTCTCAGCACTCGATGAAAGAGAGCTGTTTACTTTTCAATCATCCAATCATCTTTAGAATATGATCACAACCAATAACAAATCATTTGAACTTGTTTATTCTTATGTTACCTAGATAGCATTATTTATTTTTATTTATGCATATTTTACTAATCACTCCCCTTTCAAACTGTTTTTTTTACTGTCTTATACACATTGGAATGACTTCTTGATTTTTTACAACACATTAAATAGATAAAGGTGTGCTCTCTCTCTCTCTCTCTCGCTCACAGAGGCTGTGTGCTCCTCCTTGGCGATGACGGCTTGCATTAAAAAAAAACAAAAAAAACATATTTGTAAAGTGGGGGCTATTGAGGGCTTGCGAGATACGGTAGCTTGTGATGTGTTGAAGAGGGGGGCCACAGGGGGAGAACAAAGTCAATGTTAGGGGGGCACTTCCCCCCCTGGCCCCCCTAGAGCCGCCCCTGTACTGGTGGTATTTAACAGAACCCATATCTGGAAATCATTTTCCTCAGCTTCACTATTATCATCCAACACTTTCCATCTGAGTTGGTCAAACCCGAAGGCCATGAGGAGATAAAACGGGAATACATCCTGACAAGAAGACTGGTCCCTGCACCGGGTCACAGGAGGCTTCCTGACGGGGCTGCAGGACCGTGAGGAGAGGAAAAGAAGAGACTCACCGGCAGCTGATGGCTCTCCGGGGCAGCTGATGGCTCTCTGGGGCAGCTGATGGCTCTCCGGGGCAGCCGATGGCTCTCCGGGGCAGCCGATGGCTCTCTGGGGCAGCTGATGGCTCTCCGGGGCAGCTGATGGCTCTCTGGGGCAGCTGATGGCTATCTGGGGCAGCTGATGGTTCTCTTGAGGTCCTGGTCCTGGTCCTGGTCCCGGTCCTGGTCCTGGTCCTGCAGCTCTGATGTGGTGCTGTGTCTCGCTCCGTCTCTTTTTATGCAGTTTTTTCTCTCCCAGCCCCTAAAGACTGATGCAAACATTCCTGAAAACTTCTCAGTCTGGTTATTCGTGTATTTAAAATTTCAGAACACTTTCCAGTGTCCGAGAAGCCCCGGAGCAAATACTTTGCTTTGAGGTCCTCGTAAACAGGTTTCTAACAAATCTCTTGATCCACAGGGACGATGAATGAAAAGAGATTTTAAAAAAGACGTTGTGGATTGCAGAGACAGGACGTCTTTTTGCTTTATTCAGACGACACACACTTTAGTAAAGCTTGTGAAGGCAGGAGGAACACCTCACTGCCCCTGGAAATAATGAGTGACAGGCTGGTAGCAACCATAGTAACACGGCAGGGTCCGGGACAGGGGTTTTGAAAGTCTTGGGTTTCAGACTTTTCAAATATTAGTAAGGTCCTAGCCAGCAAGTGAAGATTATGTTATCATTCTGTTATTCCTTTCTCATTTGGTTACTCACTTCGGCCCAATCCCAAATCACCCCCTCGACCCTACCCCTCCGTGACAGAGTGAACTCCGTCTCTGTAGCCACACTCGCAGCTGAATGAAGTTCCCTCCATTAAGGGTTAAGGGTATAAATACAGCAGCAAGCTTTGGGACGAACTCCCCTCTCTCCCAATAGTATGAAGCTGCAGTTTGTGGCCCCTTCTTCTCTTTTTTTAATGGTGGATCGCAAACAGCTTTTAGTTACACTGCCACCTACTGTACACGAGTGTGTATCACCGTGTCATTCCATCTCTAATAAACAAAATAACGAAAACTAAAAGAAACCACAAAATAAATAAAACAAAACAAAACAATCATCCATAATGTATTCTAACCTACTTTTAGATTATTTTATCTATCCCAGTTTCTCTCAGAAAGGTAAACAGTGCCTTTCTGGTAGCTCTCACTCCTTCTCCTTCTGCCCCCAGAACACTTCATCCTTTACTTTTTCTCTTTCAGCTTTATAGGTGACACCATTTAATAAAACATGTTCCACATTTCCCTTACCTCCACAGTTCCCACACTTGTCACTGTTGTGTGATTTAGTCTGAGTCTAGGGCTGAAGTGGAATAGTCCATTTAGCTTAGGAACCTTCCTAAAGGAGTGAAATGACCCGGAAGTTCCTCAGTGGCAGTTCAAAGTGCTCTACGAGACATTAAGAGTATTACGAAACATATTATGAAACGACATTTAAAAGCACTCATTAAAAGCAAAGGAACATGAATTTAAGTCAGTGTGTGAGACACATCTGAAATGTTGAGCTCTGACTCTCAATCATTGCTCACTCTTTAGCAGAATTAGCTTCCATTGACCTCCTTTTCTTTCTACTTTCTTGTTTAACTTATCCTTTAGTTATTTCAAGTGTTTCATGCTGAACGAACCCCCTTTGGAAAATTATAACCTGACCCCATGGTACCTTGTAGTTTTCACCAAAACTATTCTTCTTCTTAGTTTCAAGCCGTCTGCAGCGAAGTACAGAAGCCAGGGGATTTGCAAAGGGTCTTATATTCACAGAATCAGACACAAAGGGAAGAAGAGGAGTGGTCAAGGAGTCCAGGAAACATCTTCTTGCTGCATGGAGAGCCTTAGGCCCCGTCCACACAGAGATGATATCAGTTGTATCCGCTAACGTTCTGTATCCTATAGACCAGCGGTTTTCAGAGTGTGAGGCGCGCCTCCCCTGGGGGGCGCCAGAGAGCTTCAGGGGAGGCGCGGCGTGAGAAAAAAAATAACGAGAAAAAGACGAGTAAAGTGCAGACTTGTGGATTGTCTGTGGAGACCGAGTCCCCACCTCGCCAAAAAGGTAAATGTGGATTATCATGCTATATTTGAATAATATATTGTAGGGCCATACCATATAAAACATGTCTGTGCATTTTAGCCATGCCTCATTTCACTCTATTTGCTCTTTTCCAGCCCTGTTTTTGCAAGGGCTGATTCTGTGACGTAGCTTTAATGTAAATGGGCTGCAGCTGACACGGTACGAGCGTATGCGAATTTGTAAAACGTATGCTAATATTGTTCATGAAAATAAATACTGGTGTATATGGTTTTATGCAATCTTTCATTCTGTCATTGTACATGACGTTACTATTATATTATACTACACAGCAATGGCCTACACACCCATTTGTTGATGACAAAAAAAGTCCACACACAACCTTTTGAAATCTGCATATACTTTACCCATCAAACATGAATAATCATGACACATTTCATATAAACTGTCGGAACTTTATTGTCAAAATCAACGGTTCATTGAACCCATAAAAAATACAGTACACAGCTTCGGTGGGTCAGTCTGACATGCAGAATCTATCATCACAGGTTTCCCGCAGGTATTATGTGAGGTGCTGGCCTGTATAGAAGAAACATAGTCAGAACAAAATCCTAGAAAACTAGAAAATACTATTTAGATAATTATAATCTGAAATCCCAAAAGATGGGGTTCAACGCTGTCTATGTAGCTGATGTGTTGGAGAGGGGCTGAGCTCAGACTGACAGACTGTAATGATTGATAGCCGCTAATTAGCCAAGTCCCATCAACAGAGCTATATACCTATATATCCTTTATTTAACCAGGTAAAAAACGAATTGAGATTAATATATCTTTTCCAAGAGTGACCTGGCCAAGAGGGGCTTCATGTACGAAGTTACAACAGATAAAACACAGACATGACAGGAAGACAAATACAGCTGTAAAACACAAATAAAATGGCACATTAGCCAGTCAATATGCGAAGTAAAACAAACTATTAAAAATCATTCAAAACAGGCAACATTTAAAACGATTTTAGGATATACGGAGCTGTGCAGTGTCGTGTTTTTCCCAAGCGGCAAACTCTGGGGAAGAGCCGGGACGCCAATACGGAATTGCCACCAACTGCAGTTCATATATTGGCCGAAAGGCGCTGATGCAGAAAGGAGCATAGACCCCCATGTTAAAATGCCCAACTTTACAGCAGAAAAAAACATGTTTCTACCCCTGGATGCAATAAATATTATTATGGATATAGTTAGATTCCACCTTCATGATTATGAATCTGTGAGTGAATTGTTTTCTAACACAACCCTTTTATTCATATTAGGTCTTAACGTTTTTGCATAAATTAGGGCGTGGTCACATTGAGTGCTGCTGCTAGCTTCTTGTCTCTCTGCTAGCTGCCCCGTGAAGCTACAGGGACTCTGCCTGCTCAGCTCATCCAGGAAACACAACTTGATTTGTTTGTTCTTCATGCTTATATATCGGACTATTGTGACTCGCTCTGCGGTTAAAACAGACAGTGCATGAATGCGGTTTTGCGGTAAGTGAAATTCGAGTACTTTATTTATGTGTTAATGATTTTAATTGGGCTTGGGTTAGTGTGTAAGCGAGTGGTAGCTACATCGGTGCTAACGATGCTAATCGTAGCCTCCCAGTTAAAATCATAGACTGTATATACAGTGGGACAAAAAAGTATTTAGTCAGCCGCCAATTGTGCAAGTTCTCCCACTTTCATCCTTGGTACACTTCAACTATGAGAGACAAAATGTGAGAAAAAAAAATCCAGAAAATCACATTGTCTGATTTTCAAAGAATTTATTTGCAAATTATGGTGGAAAATAAGTATTTGGTCAATAACAAAAGTTATGTAGGGGTGTCCACAGATCAATATGGCATCCCACTTCCCATGTAGGGGTGTCCGTAGGGGTGTCCCACTTCCCGTGCCATACATCAATATGGCATCCCACTTCCCATGTAGGGGTGTCCACAGATCAATATGGTGTCCCACTTCACATATACATATATCACATATCAAATCTGATAAAATTAATGTGTATAAGGTTCCCAAATGATTGTTCTTATAATGTTCCTTAAATGTTTTTATATAAATAAATGTTTTGAATTATTAGTTCTGCAATATAAAATGGAGAGTCTAACAGGAGTTTCGAACCCGGGTCTCCCGTAGCAAGGGAGTGTCCCTGCGACACCCGGTCACCTAAAGCTTATAGCTGTATAGTCTATTATAAACATTCCGAACGGCACTTTTACCTGTGTTTTCCACCATCAAAATGTACAAATGACACATCAAATCACATCTACAGCTGAAACCGAAGCTAATGGAAGTACTTCCAGACTCATAGTGTGTGTAAATCGAGACGTGAGATCTCTCTCCCCCGCTCTCTCCGTTTCTCAACAGTGACGTCACTTTCAGCTTCACTTTAACAACGTGGTAAAAGTAACAATTTCAATGATCAAAATACATTTCCCTGTGTTTTCCACCATCAAAATGGACAAACGATGCCTCAAATGACATCTACAGATCAAGACGAAGCTAATGGAAGTACTCCCAGACTCCTAGCATGTACAAAATCGAGACGAGAGATCTCTCTCCCCCGCCTGCTTGCGAGGGCGAGGGGCAGTTTACATACACACAGCTGCTACATGCAGCAACACACACACACACACACACACACACACACACAGGAAGGAGATGGCAGAGATAACGCGCTCCGAGGTATGGTTAAACTTCTCGGTATGACAAGCAATTTGTTGAGACATTTAGCAAAAGTGCACCACATTCAGATGGAGAAATGCATCGTTTTCACTTTTCCCGACGTTTCAAAGTCAGGTGCTGTAGCCTGGTTCTCTCCCAGTACTGGCTTCTAGTTAATGCCACTATCCCCACCATATTTAAAAAATAAGTCATATAAATAATATAATAAAATCTGAGTTAACTTTTTTTGAGATCCATAGAAAAGGGGTGAAAATGGAAAATAAGTATCCGAAAATAGTGTCCCATAAGGCGGGTAGAGTCCCCTGACAACTCTCCTTACATTCCTCCAGAGTCAGAAAAAGTCTGAATTAACTTTTTGGAGAACCAGAGAAAAGGGGTGAAAATGGAAAAAAGTATCCGAAAATAGTATCCCATAAGGCGGGTAGAGTCCCCTGATAACTCCCCTTACATTCCTCCAGAGTCAGAAAAAGTCTAAGTAAACTTTTGGGAGAACCAGAGAAAAGGGTGAAAATGGATAAATTGTATCCGAAAATAGTGTCTCTTAAGGCGAGTAGAGTCCCCTGACAACTCCCCTTACATTCCTCCAGAGACCAGTTCAAAAACTTAAAGTTTTTTAAGAACCATACTGGGGGGTCTCCAGGCAGCAAATTTGCAGGGTTCAGAGTGCACATGGAGCGGATACATTCCTCCATGAAGTGAGACAGCCGTTTTTTTTCTGAGTCCTTTCAAAAACCGATGTCTGGTTTCTGATTTCGTGCAGACAATTGACAAACGATGTATCAAAGGACATCTACAGATCAAGATGAAGCGAATGGAAGTACTCCCAATATGTGCTGCTGTGGCTGAGGCCTGGTTCCACCTTCTCTGCTCTGTTTTGCTGCTGTAGCTGAGGCCTGGTTCCACCTGCTCTGCTCTGCTGTGCTGCTGTTGCTGAGGCCTGGTTCCACCTTCTCTGCTCTGCTGTGCTGCTGTAGCTGAGGACTGGTTCCACCTGCTCTGTTATCATACTTAAAATCCAACATTTAGATTTGACTAAATAAAAATAAAAAACCTATAGTCTCCTAATTCAAATGTTGAGAGCCCAAGGGAGATTCGAACCCGGGTCTCCCACATGAAGGAGCAGCGCTTATCTCACTGCGACAACGTTTACTGAGAAAAAGTTTGTTATTTATATTTCTCACCATGTATATCAACGGGACATTTTCTTGTCTTTTCCGCCATCAAAATGTACAAAGACACATCAAATCACATCTACAGACCAAGACGATGTGAATGGAAGTACTCCCAGACTCCTAGCGTGTGAAAGACGTGTACAAAGGATCCGCAAACGGAGCAGTGGCTGTGATGCTAGCTTTGCGGCTAGTGGTTAGCATTTTCAATGGAAATATACATCGAAACATCATGTTTCAGTAAAAACAAGGCCCCAGTTGGGGGACACGCGACACATAAAATCACATCTACACATCAAGCCGAAGGTAATTAGAATACTCTTGACTGCCTAGCCTGCGGGGAAAGTGGTGTGCCCTATCACCATAAGAGTGAGAGTGAAAACAGCTTAAAGGAAGGCTTTGTTCCGTTTAAAGCCGTAACCTTTGACATTAGGAGCAGCAGATAAATCAATCTGCATCTACTTTTTGAGCCGGTTCTAATGAGAGCAAGCTCAAAGCGGTCGGACCTTCCTTTGTGCCGTAAAGGGCACCGTACAGCATGAAAATGTGACCTCGATTTTGACCTTGTCGAAGGTCGCAGGGTCCCCAAATGTTGCAAGCGGATTCCACGCACGTTAAGCAACACACTCTCAAATCTCGGAGCGCAAAGCACCTTTTTTCAAATTTTGTAAGAAAGTTTGACATTTTATTGAAAAAAGTTCTGGTTGTGTTAGGGTTCCCATATTTCAGATTCCTGATCTAAACCTAACCTGGCCCTAACCCTAACCCTAACCCTAACCCTAACCCCTAACCCTAACCCTAACCCTAACCCTAACCCTAACCCTAACCCTATACTCGATTCTCAGTAAACTTCCCCCATGTCACAACACCTCACAAGTCATAATATCAGTAGGACTCAATAATGGACTCTCAGACACTGCACTCTCATCTTCGATTAAACAGCTGCACGCCATGTGGAAACAGAGCACCCTCTGCTTTCCAAACGCCACCATCTACATCCCCATCATAAACTTTTCCAACAGTCTGACCGTCCACCAGCAGACTGCACTCACCACACTCAACACCACCATAGCCTCCAAATACAACTTCATACCGGAAATAAACCCACTACTCTTCCATGTCACTTCACGTGACAACATCCACTGGACCCTGCAGACGGCCGAGATGTTACTCAGGTACTGGAAGCAGCATTTAAACTACTGAACGGGGATCATAATTGCATTACAACTCCCCACCGCTCAAATATAACCAACCTCTCTGCCGTTTTCTCCCCCACGACCGCACAGCTGGAGCTACTGGAAAAAGGCTTATCATTCATTCCAACACCCAAACTCCCCACCCGACCGGAGATCAGGGCGGACCTCCACACCTTCCACAGGCGGATTAAGATCATGGACCACTTCCTGGGGAGCCGGGGGCGGGAGCCTGTTCTGTTCACCGGACCGTCCACCTGGGAACCACACACCGCAACATCAACACCTGAAATAACACAACTAATTAATAAAAATCTACTAGCACTCACACATTGGCGCCCCCTTCCACACAGCACACACAACATTAGCCAGGAACAATTACAAATTATTAAAACATTAGGTAACAGCCAACACATAGTCATCAAACCTGCAGATAAGGGGGGCCAAATAGTCATACAAGATAGGGACAATTATATATTGGAAGCACATAGGCAGTTAAATGACAACACATACTACAGATCACTGACGCACCCACTTCAATTGGAAACACAAACACTAGTTAGGGACATTACAGCAACACTTTACACTAACAAAATCATAAACAAAAAACAAAAACAATATCTGGATGGTCCGGAGGAGCCCAGGCCCCGCCTCTTCTACCTGCTCCCCAAGATCCACAAGCCTGTGGAGACGTGGACGGTCCCCTCTGTGGTTCCGGTCGGCCGCCCCATCATCAGCGACTGCGGTTCAGAATCATACAATATAACGGAATACATAGATCATTTTATCAATCCCCTTTCAAAACTCCACCCCAGTTATCTTAGAGACACATATGATTTTGTCAACAAAATAAAAAACCTCACAGTCCCCAGCCACACCCTCATTTTCTCCATAGACATAGTATCCCTTTACACCAACATTGAAACCCCACTTGGCCTCACCGCAATTCAGCACTCCTTCAATAAAAACCCAGACCCATCCAGACCCGACAGCCAAATCATTCAGTTGCTCCACCTCACACTCACCCGCAATGATTTTATGTTTAACAATAACCACTACCTCCAGCTGTGCGGTTGTGCGATGGGCCGGAAATACGCGCCAGCCTACGCGGATATTTACCTGGCCCATTGGGAGGAAACGGTCTTTACTAAACTCCCCCTCAAACCCCTTCTGTACTTCCGGTACCTGGATGACATCTTTGGCCTCTGGCACCACACAGAACAGGACTTCCTCACCTTCTCAGACATCCTCAACACACATCACCCTAAAATAAAACTCAAACACCAGTTACATACACACACTGTGGAGTTCCTCGACACTGGGGTGTTTTTCCGCAGCTCCAGCGACCACAGCAAGACACTTGCCACCAAGGTCTTTTTTAAGGACACAGATCGCCACGCACTCCTCCATAAAACCAGCTATCACCCTGGGCACACGTACAGAGGCCTGATCAAGTCCCAGCTGATCCGCTTCCACAGAATATGCACCCTCGCGGAGGATGTGGAGGAGGCTACCAGAATCCTCTTTAGTGCGCTGAGACCCAGGGGCTATTCGAGGCGCTTCCTTAGAAGCATTAAGGCGGAGGTCGGCCGCACCTTCATAGAGAAATACAGAGACATCTCCGCCCGGCCGTCCGGCCCTGCCCTGGTCCCCCTCATTACAACCTACTCCGGGAGCCTGTCCAGCCTCTTGGGCAAACTAAAGGCCAATTTTGAGGGGGCCAGGGGCGGCTGTGACGCGCTGCGGCCGTGCCGGCTGATCTCCGCCTACCGCCGTAATAAAAATCTCCAGGACCTTCTGGTCCATACAAAATTAAATAAAGGCATCAAAACTAGGGAGGCGCCTCGCGTCTCTGAGGTTGGTTTCGTTCGCCTCCCCCACGTTTTCAATCCCTTCTCTCGAGAGGGGAGCAACGTACGGCAGGCCTTGACACCTAACACAAAAAACGCTATCTATGCAATTAGGTGCAAGGCCTGCCAGAGACTCTATGTGGGGGAGACGCGCAATGAGATCAGCCTCAGAATTAAACAACATCAATATCGAATTAGAGACGGGGACGGCACGAGCGTTTTATACAACCATTTTAAACTCCATGGCCTCCAGAGTGTGCAGTCTATGGGCCTGGAGAGCAGCAGCGGCTGGAGCACGGGCCAGAGACGAGCGGCGGAGCGGAGGTGGATCCATCGCCTGGGCACCATTGACCCGGGCGGACTAAATGAAAAATATAATTAATGGGTCCGCCTCCCACCACTCAAACATGCTTTAACCTGTGTGATCTCCCCGGGGTCTCTCCCCTGCAGACGGGTGATTTGGGTTCCCTTCTCTGCGGGTGTGTCAGCCTGTTTTAATCCGCCCTCCACGTATTTTAGCACTTATACTTATTTATTAATTATTTATAGATCCTCCTCATCTGGACTTTTTTTATTGGTGTGCTACAATTTTATCGCATGTTTTCAGCACTCTTATTTATTTTAATGGTGTTCATATTTATGTTTTTATTACTTCTTACATGTTTTATAATTTTAAATGTATTTATGTGTATGTTTTTATCTTAAAATGATCAAGGCCACATGAGGAGGGATGCTTTTATTTGTTTATTTATATTTATTTTAAATTATTTTATTACCTGGAGGCCGGGAAACCGCCCGCGGGGGGGAGCCCTTCACCTCCCTGCCACCCTTTTCGATTTTAATGGTTCTGTTTTTCAGTGATATCCAGTTCATTATATACGATTTTACTAACCCGGTGTGCCTTCCTTTATTTTATTATTATCTGTTAATTTTAAGACTCCCTTTACTTTTTAAATGCATATTACTGGGGAGAATGTTTTAATTATTTATATTTGTATCATTGCACTTGTGTTTTAACTGCACTTATACTACTATGCATGGCTTTTACTAATAGAACTGGATTCACTTTTAAATTGGCCATTTTAGATCCCCCACGCACACACGCACGCACACACACACACACACACACACACACACACACACACACACCACCCTCCAGATCCTGGGACGGGGGGATCTGCTTTTTAGGCATACTCTGCCGCCGTTCCGCGGTCCGGCTCCGCTCTGCACTTTTTAACCACTCATCTGAAACGGTCTCGTCCTCACAGAGCTTTGATTATGCTTTTTTAAAAAGGGTTTTTATAAGGTTTATGTTTACGGAGGTTTTTAATGTTTTATAAAACACCTATCTACCGAGAGCCAGTGCTCCTCCGGAGCCCTGCGCTTTTCCCCAACCTAACCCTAACCCTAACCCTAACCCTAACCCTAACCCTATTTAGAGCCCCTTTGTGAAAAAAATAATCTGTCTTTAGCCCTTTGCAAAGCACTGCAGCTTCTCAAAAGGCCTTAACGGAAGGTTTTGTTAAATTTTAAGCCATAACCTTTGACATTTAGTTGCACCAGAGGCATCCATCTGCATCTGCTTTCCGAGACGGTTCTAATGAGGGCAAATTCTAAGCGGTCAGACCTTCCTTTGTGCCGTAAAGGGCACCGTACGGCATGAAAACGTGACCTCTGACCTCGGTTTTGACCTTCTCGAAGGTTGCAGGGTCCCCAAATGTTGCAAGCGTGTTCCACACACGTTAAGCAACACACTCTCAAAGTCTCGGAGCGCCAAACACATTTTTTGAATTTTTTTCAATTTGCTCATTCTTCTACAGTCAATCAGGATTTTGTGAGAAAGTTTGACATTTGATTGAAAAAAAAGTTATGGGTGGGTTATAGTTTAAATACTTCAGATTCCTGATCTGGGCCCTATTTAGAGGCCTCCTATGAAAAAATTATCTCTTTATATCTCTTTTAGGATTTCACGTTTTTTTAATTAACAATATTTTATAGGAGCGAACGGTAGCAGCTGGATCTCTGAAATTCTACACCAGTGTACTACATATAGCAGGGAACATTTTCTGTGAATATCAATTGCGTCACTCAAATGCTTGAGTTTATATCAATATTATTCCACTGAAAAGCAAATTTGTCCAAAAGTGCTACTAATTCGGATCTTTTGATATCAACCTCTGATCGGTTCGGGCTCAGTGGGTAGTCCACCATTTGTACTTATTGCGCATCCAATGGTACCCTCCCTGAGTCTCTAGGACCGCAGGGGGCGGAGCTAGGGCAGAGCGTCAGATTCTGAAAATAGGATTTCACGTTTTTTTTATTAAAAATATTTTATAGAAGCGAACGGTAGCAGATGGATCCCTGCAATTCTACACCAGTGTACTACATATAGCAGGGAATATTTGATGGCATCAATGGCAGTAATGCATGATGGCATTTGATTGAAAAAACAGTTCTGAGTGGGTTAGGGTTCCGATATTTTAGATTCCTGATCTGGGCCCTATTTAGAGGCCCCCTGTGAAAGAATTATCTCTTTATCCATTTTCAAAGTACTTTAAACACTCATGCAGCACTGCAGCTTCTCAAAAGGCCTTAACGGAAGGTTTTGTTACATTTTAAGCCATAACCTTTGACATTTAGTTGCACCAGAGGCATCCATCTGCATCTGCTCTCCGAGACGGTTAAAATGACATCAAGCTCAAAGCAGTCGGACCTTCTTCTGTGCCATAAAGGGCACTGTACAGCATGAAAACGTGACCTCTGACCTTGGTTTTGACCTTCTCGAAGGTCGCAGGGTCCCCACATTTTGCAAGCGGGTTCCACACAAGTGCAACAACACACTCTCTAAGGCTCGGAGCGCCAAGCACATGTTTTGAATTTTTTTCAATTTGACCTCTCTTCTTCAGCACTAGCCTCTCAGACTCTTCACGTCAGTCAGGATTATGTGAGTAATTTGACATTTGATTGAAAAAAAAATTCTGGGTGGATTTAAGTTTCCATACTTCAGATTCCTGATTTGGGCCCTATTTAGAGCCCTCCTGTGAAAATTCATCTCTTTAGCCCCTTCCAAAGACCTTTAAACAGATCTCAACCTCATGGGAAGTGGGACCCCATATTGATGTATGGACACCCGGAAGTGGGACCCCATATTGATTGGTGTATACCACTCATGGGAAGTGGGACCCCATATTGATGTATGGACACCCGGAAGTGGGATCTCATATTGATCTGTGGACACCCCTACATGGGAAGTGGGATGCCATATTCATTTCATTTCATTTCAAACCTTTATTTATACAGATACAATCCCATTGAGATCATTGATCTCTTTTCCAAGGGAGACCTTTTCAAGTAGTAGACCTATAGGTCGAGTGTTTATCGACCTATTTATATTGATCTGTGGACACCCCTACATGGGAAGTGGGATGCCATATTGATCTGTGGACACCCCTACATGGGAAGTTGGATGCCATATTGATGTATGGACACCCCCCCACAGGAAGTGGGATCCCATATTGACCTGCGGACACCCCTACATGGGAAGTGGGATGCCATATTTTTTCATTTAATTTCAAACCTTTATTTAACCAGATTGGTCCCATTGAGATCATAGATCTCTTTTTCAAGGGAGACCTGCAGCATATAGGTTCCACATGAAACATAAAACAATAAAGGACATTATACATTATATTCACAGGATACATAGTTATAGACATTTACAAGTGCCCATTGTATCAGCAAGCATTTCATTTCATATTGATGTATGGACACCCCCCCACGGGAAGTGGGACACCATATTGATCTGTGGACACCCCCTTGCCCCCCCCTGACTATAGCACCACCTAGGGTCCGATACACGCATCCACCATGGCAGCATCCCACTTCAGGAGTCGTACACTGGCAGTGGACACCAAACTGCCCTGGTTGTCCCATAACCTAATATGGTGTCCCACGGCCTGGGTATCCCAATGCGAAAACGGCCCAAAAAAGGCCTCATCTGCTTCCAGCTCTTTGGTCTTGGCCATAGTGCAGTTTGGAGTGTGACTGTTTGAGGTTGTGGACAGGTGTCTTTTATACTGATAATGAGTTCAAACAGGTGCCATTAATACAGTTATCGAGTGGAGGATAGAGGAGGCTATTAGAGAAGTAGTTACAGGTCTGTGAGGGACAGAAATCTTGTTTGTTTGTAGGTGACCAAATACTTTTTTTACCGAGGAATTTACCAATTAATTCATTAAAGATCCTACAATGTGATTTCCTGGATTCTTTCCCCCATTCTGTCTCTCATAGTTGAAGTGTACCTAGGATGAACATTACAGGCCTCTCTCATCTTTTTAAATGGGAGAACTTGCACAATTGGTGGCTGACTAAATACTTTTTTTCCCCACTGTATAAAGGTTAAAACGAAATAGACAAGTGTTAAGCGTTAAGTGGGATAATACCATAGAACAAACGGCTTCTGTTTGAGGTTATAAAATAAGGTCATCCTTGTAACTTAGAGAGATATTTTATTATACGTAGGAATTGTATGCATCGCTAAAGTTTAAGATTTAAATTGGCTATGCTCAAGTATGTAGACAAGCTGACGGCGAAGTAGTGTATGTGAAATCAACCTCACAATAAGATGTGTATATTACAATTATTAATGTCATATTTCAAGATGATTACTTAGATATTACGATATGGTTGGTTGAGCTGGAGTTCATTATTGAGCTTACACGTTAACGTCACAGTCATCTGAAGAACGAACCCAAACCTTGTTGTTTTTATTAATTGCATTACCAAATAACAGGTACTCGAAAGGAGGGTCAGGCCGATTGTCGAACCTCAGATTGAGGAGGAACAATGCGGATTCCGTCCTGGTCGTGGAACGACGGATCAGCTTTTTACTCTCGCAAGGATCCTGGAGGGGGCCTGGGAGTACGCTTATCCGGTCTACATGTGTTTTGTAGACTTGGAGAAGGCGTATGACCGGGTTCCCCGGGAGGTACTGTGGGAGGTGCTGCGGGAGTATGGGGTGAGGGGGTCTCTACTCAGGGCCATCCAATCTCTGTACTCCCAAAGCGAGAGCTGTGTCCGGGTCCTCGGCAGTAAGTCGGACCCATTTCCGGTGAGGGTTGGCCTCCGCCAGGGCTGCGCTTTGTCACCAATCCTGTTTGTAATATACATGGATCGGATTTCGAGGCGTAGTCGTGGGGGGGGGGTCTGCAGTTCGGTGGACTAAGGATTGCACCACTGCTTTTTGCAGATGATGTGGTTCTGATGGCTTCATCGGTCTGCGACCTTCAGCACTCACTGGATCGGTTCGCAACCGAGTGTGAAGCGGCTGGGATGAGGATCAGCACCTCCAAATCTGAGGCCATGGTTCTCAGCAGGAAACCGATGGATTGTCCACTCCAAGTAGGGAATGAGTCCTTACCCCAAGTGAAGGAGTTCAAGTATCTCGGGGTCTTGTTCTCGAGTGAGGGATCAATGGAGCGTGAGATGGGCCGGAGAATCGGAGCAGCGGGAGCGGTATTGCAGTCGCTTTACCGCACCGTTGTGACGAAAAGGGAGCTGAGCCGGAAGGCAAAGCTCTCTGTCTACCGGGCCATGTTCGTTCCTACCCTCACCTATGGTCATGAAGGATGGGTCATGACCGAAAGAACGAGATTGCGGATACAAGCGGCCGAGATGGGTTTCCTCCGCCGGGTGGCTGGTGTCTCCCTTAGAGATAAGGTGAGAAGTTCGGTCATCAGGGAGGGACTCGGAGTTGAGCCGCTCCTCCTTCGCGTCGAAAGAAGCCAGTTGAGGTGGTTCGGGCACCTAGTTAGGATGCCACCTGGGCGCCTCCCTAGGGAGGTGTTCCAGGCACGTCCAGCTGGGAAGAGACCAAGGGGTAGACCTAGGACCAGGTGGAGGGACTATATCTCTTCGCTGGCCTGGGAGCGCCTTGGGATCCCCCAGTCAGAGCTGGTTGATGTCGCCAGGGAAAAGAAAGTTTGGGGCTCTCTGCTGGAACTGCTACCCCCGCGACCCGACCACGGATAAGCGGGAGAAGATGGATGGATGGATGGCATTACCAAATGGGTATCAAATAAACAGTAAGCATTGGTAACACAACTTCCAAAGTTACAGTAAAATAAAAAGGACCCTGACTCGGACAATACACAATCCAACATGTTCAACAGATGAGAATCAGATATATTGTTTGTACACATGGTACTTTACATATATATCTGTTTGTTTAAGGTGTCCAGGTGATGCAGACAGGCTGGACCAGAGAGTGAGAGACAGAACTGGACTCCTCAAAGCACACTGAAAAGAAAGGCTGTTGGATTCACATGATTTTAATATGGAAACCGATTGCACATATTAAAAACATGTGTACTCAAAACTATTCCATTATGTTAAAGACACACAACTATGTTATGTCAAAGAAACATGAAATTGTTATGTCAATGTAAATATTTCCTTTAATATTAGGTATATTCATTTACCCTATGTTTAACCAACATGACTTTTTAATGTTCATTTTAGGCTTTTAATATGCTCAGTATATTTCTGTACAGAGCCACATGAATGTTTTGTTTAAACTACATGCTATAGTTTTCTGTTTAATCTACCTAGTGCTCAATGGGTACCAGGGCTTGAAATTAACTTTTTTCCTCAGTGTCCCACAACTGCCCCGAATTCTACTTTGTATTGTCCCGGATATAACCAGCAGTGTCCCAAATTTAAATTTGTATTGTCGCCCCCCCAATACATATAATGTTATACTTTTTTGTCACTTAATCATCACACCATAGACTCTGGTCCAACATGTAAGTTTAAAATACTTATTCTTTTAAACATATTAATATTAGTCTGATCTGTTGCCTCTCCTAGAGTAGAAGGGAAGAGAGTTGTTTTAAGACATGTTTTTCGATTGTTTCTCAATATCCAGACTAATTTATCATTGTCATGTCAACATTGAAGAATTCTGATTTGTATTTTTCAATTCAATATGGTATGGCTGTATGGTCTCTGTGTTTTATGATCAGAACCCTCTATCTGGCAATAAAAGTGGTATGAATGATAATAAAAAACAGAAGTTCCATAATACAGTTTAATAAATGTATCTGTTTGCAGTTCTAATTAATTTTAAGTTATCCTCACAAGTCGTCAGTAGTACTATAGGAATATAAATTGATCTTCTATCTTCATTCATGAATGTCAATCATCTTGCTCTCACTCACTCACCCACCCCTCCCCCCCCTAGGCACAAAAACAACTGGATCATTACTCTCTCTTAACATGACACATTATTCTCATACCAGAGTTGATTGACAAACTAAAATTACCTTGCGACCCCTCTTTCTAATCGTCACCCAATCTGACTGACGTTCTTGACCCAAAAAAACTAAAACACTAAAAAATGATGAAAAGCTAAATGATTAGCTAAATGCCTTACGTTTTTGCAGCTAAAGATTCTAGCCTGGTCACTGACTGGCTGACAAAGAAAATACAAAAATGATCGGCTACACCTCTTATTCTGATCAACTGTATTTCACAGCATTTTCAAAAACTTCAAAAGAACATGACACCGCATTTTAGGACGTTTGTATGCATTGTAAGGCACGCTTGACACTTCCTTTGCTAGCGCTAGCTAACATTGACACTTAAGACAACTAACTTACCACAGTGGAAGACGATGCATCATGACCAGGACTTGGGATGTTTTCGTTTCGGGAGTCGGCAGAATTGGGGATTGCATCAGGGGGCTGTTTATTCAACCACCTCAGCATTTCTTTCTTCTTTTTTTAAAGTCGTGACCGTTGCATTAGCGCGAGTCTAGCAGCAGTCAGCAGCAGAGTGGATGACGTAGAATGCATTCTATGATTTGACAGCCCAATGACTTTGCAAATAACACCCATTTTGAAGTTTACTTTTAATTTTTTTTTCACTGTCCCGAAATAGTCCCAGACAAAATAGATTTGTGTCCCAGTAGGAATTGTTATGGTCCCCGGGACATCGAGACATCGTTAATTGCGAGCCCTGAGGGGTACATAAGAGTATTTATTTCATGTGAATAGAGGCATGTCGTACATTCTTCAACAGGATGTATCCTAATATCTACAGCATTTATCACAACATTTTAAAACAAAGTCAATAAAGACAAACACATTTCTTTGAACAACATTCATCTATCTTTCTCAAAAAATAAAACAATATTAACAACCACCACACATCCAGACGAGCGTTTGGTTCCTCCATCATGCAGCCCCATGAGAATTAACAAATACATTGAGAAGAAAGAAACACAAGAAATAGAACATGTTTGTGATGCATGTACATGTACATTACTGTGTTAGAACACAGCAGGAAGCTGAAAGGAAACTATTCTCCAGACCAAGATAAAGGTGTATTGGGCCAGATGGCAAAGAAAGGCTTATTTGTGTAACTCATTCATAAACAATTAACAGGAAATGCCAATGCCGAAAAAAGGAAATGTTCTTGCAAATCCATTATTTAAATAGTAACCTGCTATGAAAGGGCACTTTAATACAAAAGAGCATTGCTTTGGAAAAACACATGGAAGTATAATAATGGCCTGGTTTCTCACCACACATGCACTCAAGAAAGTATTACAAATAAAAACAAGAACTGACATTTTCAAGTAGCGCAATTAGATCAAGACAATTCTGCAAATCTGACATCGCACTTTGATGAAAGTGGTACATTCTGAAACACGTGGAAAAACCCACATTTCTGAAACATGCAAATCAAGCAAAAAGCATGAGCAAAGGAAGTGCACAACAGTTGTATCGATGAAAGTCCAGTATGATTGCTGTAAAAGTGCACAATGGTCCATGGCATCAGTTCACTCAAACAGTTTGTTTTTAAACACTTGGGCTTTCTTGGAGAGCATGTTGCCGTCTAGCTCCATTAACATTTGCTGGAGCACTTCCAACGGGCACTTCAGTTTAGGGGGGTAGTTCAGGTTCATTGCATACATGAGTCCAAACAGCATGATAGCAGCTAATGCAATGTTGTCCACATCAGTTAGTGGCCTTCCAGGACAACCTGTCCTCTAGTCTCATCTGTCCTCTGGTCTCATATGTCCTCTGGTCTCATATGTCCTCTGGTCTCATCCGTCCTCTGGTCTCATCTGTCCTCTGGTCTCATCTGTCCTCTGGTCTCATCTGTCCTCTGGTCTCATCAGTCCTCTGGTCTCATCTGTCCTCTGGTCTCATCCGTCCTCTGGTCTCATCAGTCCTCTGGTCTCATCTGTCCTCTGGTCTCATCAGTCCTCTGGTCTCATCTGTCCTCTGGTCTCATCCGTCCTCTGGTCTCATCTGTCCTCTGGTCTCATCTGTCCTCTGGTCTCATCAGTCCTCTGGTCTCATCTGTCCTCTGGTCTCATCCGTCCTCTGGTCTCATCTGTCCTCTGGTCTCATCTGTCCTCTGGTCTCATCTGTCCTCTGGTCTCATCTGTCCTCTGGTCTCATCTGTCCTCTGGTTTCATCTGTCCTCTGGTCTCATCTGTCCTCTGGTCTCATCTGTCCTCTGGTCTCATCCGTCCTCTGGTCTCATCTGTACTCTGGTCTCATCTGTCCTCTGGTTTCATCTGTCCTCTGGTCTCATCTGTCCTCTGGTCTCATCAGTCCTCTGGTCTCATCTGTCCTCTAGTCTCATCCGTCCTCTGGTCTCATACACAGACACACTCACACACACACACACACACACGCACACGCACACACACAGACACACACACACACGCATGTGCACACACACACACTCACACACACACACACACTCACACACACACACACAGACACACTCACACACACACACTCACACACACACACACACACACTCTCACACACACACACACACTACTATTGCTTAGTTGTATAGCCCTTTTATCTAGGCCCTTTTGTATGACACATTTTGGTTTACTGCATTGGAATGATTTCAAACCTGTTTTTATTTACCCTAATTATTATAAAGGAGTGCCTCGGAAATATTTGTTTATATAAATTGTGATCAAAACGTTTTGAGAGCCACTGAGATAAGCCAGCACCCCCACTTTCATCCCTTACGGGCAAAAGAAACGTGTAACCGGAATGAAAAGGGTGTTCATTTACTTAATTATGAATGTTGTTCCATGAAGGCCGAACATTAGGATGAGCGCAAACAGCCAAGTTGTTTCCCCTCCCAGAGCTACCAGCGCAGCCCCAGATCTGGCGCCCTAGGCGACTGCCTATATGTCGCCTAGGTCAAAAACCGGCCCTGTCTTTATAATTCCTCAAAACAGCTCCGACTGGCTTTTTGACCTTCAACATTTCTCCCCCCCAACAGCAGTCACCAGCCTGAGAGAAGCCCGAGGGAGAAACCTCCCTTCGTGACGCTCTCAGACAGATGTCTGTCAATCCTCAAAGAATGTGTATCGATCAACCTATCCCAATTTAAGAAGTTCACTGCTATTAACATGAGCTAATACTGGCTGTCTAACAAAGCAGCGACACATGTTACCCCTCGATGCATAAGTGGGTCTCTTTTGACCCGGTGAGGTGGTTTTCTGGAAGTATCTTTGTAATTACATTCTTTTATCATTTCATATTCCAGCTATTCCTCAAAAAGCATGTTTTGGATATCATGCCATTCTAATCTTTGATTTACCTTTTAAGAAATTGTAGTTTTTGTATTACTACCACAAGCTTCAATAAGTGGGTAAAAAATTACCCGCATGCATTTTCTATGGGATCCTATGGGATCCTCTGATTCTTATCACCTGTTGCTATCAGGACTACATTCACTGTGGACCACACAGACGACATCACAAGTGACACCTCTCAGGAAGATTATTGTACACAGCAAGATCTGAAACCTGTCAGTATCATAATAATAATAATAATACATTATATTTAGGGATTTTCAAGGACTCAACATCGCTTTACAATAAAAGGGAAGGTTAGGGTGGGGGGTGTAGGACTATCGATGATGGGGGGGATATGAGTAGACACAGGAGAAGAGATGAGTTTTGAAAAGGGACTGGAACACTGAGGGTCTCAGAATAGCGGAGATCTTGGAGGAGGGAATTCCAGATCCAGCTGCCACTGAAAAGGCTCTGTCCTCAAAGCTGCCTTGGACCCGGGGGGCCAAGAGACCGGCTGAGGTGGATCTGAGGGGCCGTGAGGGTTGGTAGGGGGTGAGAAGACCAGTGAGATAGGGGGGGGGGAGACAGGAGGAAATGAAGGTAGGATAGGTCGTTCAGCTGCAGGTAATTGCACCCTCTCGGATCTTTGCAATTTTGCGGAGGTGGTGAAATTAGGATTTGACCGAGGGGGAGGATGTAGATGATGAAGAGGAGGGGGCCGAGTACTGATCCCTGGGGAACGCCTGGGTGACTGAGGCTGTGGCAGAGGAGTGTTTGTGGAGGGAGATGAAGTGAGATTGCTGTGAGTGTGTGTGTGTGTGTGTGTGTGTGTGTGTGTGTGTGTGTGTGTGTGTGTGTGTGCGTGTGTGTGCGTGTGTGTGTGTGTGTGTGTGTGTGTGTGTGTGTGAGAGAGTGATGTTTCTTAACCAAAATGACAGAAATGGAATAAAAACACCCACTTATGGAAGAGTGTAGGGTCCAGTCACTCGTGCATCTAAGGGTTAACTTGCAACTAGAGCACATGTTCTAAACAGTGACTCTATCCCATGTGATTATAGAGGGTTTCCAGGGCCCACATTGTGCACATGGGTCATTCAACTCGTACCTGCTGGCATGAATCTGTCACATGATCAATTTGACATGATGAGCCACATTATTGATTATTCTCCTCCACGCCCCGAACTCAAACATATCTCAAAACGACTCCGACTGGCTTTTAGTGACCTTTAACCTCCCCCAACAGCAGTCAACAACCTGAGAGAAGCCAGAGGGAGAAACCTCCCTTTGTGACGTCTCAGACCAGAGTTGATTGACAAACTAAAATTACCTTGCGACCCCTCTTTCTAATCGTCACCCAATCTGACTGACGTTCTTGACCCAAAAAAACTAAAACACTAAAAAATGATGAAAAGCTAAATGATTAGCTAAATGCCTTACGTTTTTGCAGCTAAAGATTCTAGCCTGGTCACTGACTGGCTGACAAAGAAAATACAAAAATGATCGGCTACACCTCTTATTCTGATCAACTGTATTTCACATCATTTTCACAAACTTCAAAAGAACATGACACCGCATTTTTGGCAGGGGGGCCAGTGCCCCCAAACACTGACTTTGGACCCCCTGTGGCCCCCCTCTTCAACACGTCGATCACAAGCTACCGGTATCTCAATAGCCCTCAATAGCCCCCACTTTACAAATATGTTTTTTTGTTGTTTTTTTTTAACGCAAGCCGTCATCGCCAAGGAGGAGCACACAGCCTCTGTGAGCGAGAGAGAGAGAGAGAGAGAGAGAGAGAGAGAGAGAGAGAGAGAGAGAGAGAGAGAGAGAGGAGAGAGAGAGAGAGAGAGAGAGAGAGAGAGAGAGAGAGAGAGAGAGAGAGATGCACGTTTGTATGCATTGTAAGACACGCTTGACACTTCTGTTGCTAGCGTTAGTTAGCGCTAGCTAACGCTAGTGCTAGCTAACATTGACACTTAAGACAACCTACTTACCACAGTGGAAGACGATGCATCATGACCAGGACTTGGGATGTTTTCGTTTCGGGAGTCGGCAGAATTGGGGATTGCATCAGGGGGCTGTTTATTCAACCACCTCAGCATTTCTTTCTTCTTTTTTTAAAGTCGTGACCGTTGCATTAGCGCGAGTCTAGCAGCAGTCAGCAGCAGAGTGGATGACGTAGAATGCATTCTATGATTTGACAGCCCAATGACTTTGCAAATAACACCCATTTTGAAGTTTACTTTTAATTTTTTTTTCACTGTCCCGAAATAGTCCCAGACAAAATAGATTTGTGTCCCAGTAGGAATTGTTATGGTCCCCGGGACATCGAGACATCGTTAATTGCGAGCCCTGAGGGGTACATAAGAGTATTTATTTCATGTGAATAGAGGCATGTCGTACATTCTTCAACAGGAGGTATCCTAATATCTACAGCATTTATCACAACATTTTAAAACAAAGTCAATAAAGACAAACACATTTCTTTGAACAACATTCATGTATCTTTCTCAAAAAATAAAACAATATTAACAACCACCACACATCCAGACGAGCGTTTGGTTCCTCCATCATGCAGCCCCATGAGAATTAACAAATACATTGAGAAGAAAGAAACACAAGAAATAGAACATGTTTGTGATGCATGTACATGTACATTACTGTGTTAGAACACAGCAGGAAGCTGAAAGGAAACTATTCTCCCGACCAAGATAGAGGTGTATTGGGCCAGATGGCAAAGAAAGGCTTATTTGTGTAACTCATTCATAAACAATTAACAGGAAATGCCAATGCCGAAAAAAGGAAATGTTCTTGCAAATCCATTATTTAAATAGTAACCTGCTATGAAAGGGCACTTTAATACAAAAGAGCATTGCTTTGGAAAAACACATGGAAGTATAATAATGGCCTGGTTTCTCACCACACATGCACTAAAGAAAGTATTACAAATAAAAACAAGAACTGACATTTTGAAGTAGCGCAATTAGATCAAGACAATTCTGCAAATCTGACATCGCACTTTGATGAAAGTGGTACATTCTGAAACACGTGGAAAAACCCACATTTCTGAAACATGCAAATCAAGCAAAAAGCATGAGCAAAGAAGTGCACGACAGTTGTATCGATGAAAGTCCAGTATGATTGCTGTAAAAGTGCACAATGGTCCATGGCATCAGTTCACTCAAACAGTTTGTTTGTAAACGCTTGGGCTTTCTTGGAGAGCATGTTGCCGTCTAGCTCCATGAACATTTGCTGGAGCACTTCCAACGGGCACTTCAGTTTAGGGGGGTAGTTCAGGTTCATTGCATACATGAGTCCAAACAGCATGGTAGCAGCTAATGCAATGTTGTCCACATCAGTTAGTGGCCTTCCAGGACAACCTGTCCTCTAGTCTCATCTGTCTTCTGGTCTCATATGTCCTCTGGTCTCATATGTCCTCTGGTCTCATCCGTCCTCTGGTCTCATCTGTCCTCTGGTCTCATCTGTCCTCTGGTCTCATCTGTCCTCTGGTCTCATCAGTCCTCTGGTCTCATCTGTCCTCTGGTCTCATCCGTCCTCTGGTCTCATCTGTCCTCTGGTCTCATCTGTCCTCTGGTCTCATCTGTCCTCTGGTCTCATCCGTCCTCTGGTCTCATCTGTCCTCTGGTCTCATCTGTCCTCTGGTCTCATCAGTCCTCTGGTCTCATCTGTCCTCTGGTCTCATCTGTCCTCTGGTCTCATCTGTCCTCTGGTTTCATCTGTCCTCTGGTCTCATCTGTCCTCTGGTCTCATCTGTCCTCTGGTCTCATCCGTCCTCTGGTCTCATCTGTACTCTGGTCTCACCTGTCCACTGGTTTCATCTGTCCTCTGGTCTCATCTGTCCTCTGGTCTCATCAGTCCTCTGGTCTCATCTGTCCTCTAGTCTCATCCGTCCTCTGGTCTCATACACAGACACACTCACACACACACACACACACGCACGCGCACACACACAGACACACACGCATGTGCACACACACACACACACACACACTCACACACACACACAGACACACTCACACACACACACACACACTCACACACACACACACACACACACTCACACACACTCACACACACACTACTATTGCTTAGTTGTATAGCCCTTTTATCTAGGCCCTTTTGTATGACACATTTTGGTTTACTGCATTGGAATGATTTCAAACCTGTTTTTATTTACCCTAATTATTATAAAGGAGTGCCTCGGAAATATTTGTTTATATAAATTGTGATCAAAACGTTTTGAGAGCCACTGAGATAAGCCAACACCCCCACTTTCATCCCTTACGGGCAAAAGAAACGTGTAACCGGAATGAAAAGGGTGTTCATTTACTTAATTATGAATGTTGTTCCATGAAGGCCGAACATTAGGATGAGCGCAAACAGCCAAGTTGTTTCCCCTCCCAGAGCTACCAGCGCAGCCCCAGATCTGGCGCCCTAGGCGACTGCCTATATGTCGCCTAGGTCAAAAACCGGCCCTGTCTTTATAATTCCTCAAAACAGCTCCGACTGGCTTTTTGACCTTCAACATTTCCCCCCCCCAACAGCAGTCACCAGTCTGAGAGAAGCCCGAGGGAGAAACCTCCCTTCGTGACGCTCTCAGACAGATGTCTGTCAATCCTCAAAGAATGTGTATCGATCAACCTATCCCAATTTAAGAAGTTCACTGCTATTAACATGAGCTAATACTGGCTGTCTAACAAAGCAGCGACACATGTTACCCCTCGATGCATAAGTGGGTCTCTTTTGACCCGGTGAGGTGGTTTTCTGGAAGTATCTTTGTAATTACATTCTTTTATCATTTCATATTCCAGCTATTCCTCAAAAAGCATGTTTTGGAGATCATGCCATTCTAATCTTTGATTTACCTTTTAAGAAATTGTAGTTTTTGTATTACTACCACAAGCTTCAATAAGTGGGTCAAAAATTACCCGCATGCATTTCCTATGGGAACCTTTGATTCTTATCACCTGTTGCTGTCAGGACTACATTCACTGTGGAACACACAGACGACATCACAAGTGACACCTCTCAGGAAGATTATTGTACACAGCAAGATCTGAAACCTGTCAGTATCATAATAATAATAATAATACATTATATTTAGGGCTTTTCAAGGACTCAACATCGCTTTACAATAAAAGGGAAGGTTAGGGTGGGGGGTGTAGGACTATAGATGATGGGGGGGATATGAGTAGACACAGGAGAAGAGATGAGTTTTGAAAAGGGACTGGAACACTGAGGGTCTCAGAATAGCGGAGATCTTGGAGGAGGGAATTCCAGATCCAGCTGCCACTGAAAATGCTCTGTCCTCAAAGCTGCCTTGGACCCGGGGGGCCAGGAGACCGGCTGAGGTGGATCTGAGGGGCCGTGAGGGTTGGTAGGGGGTGAGAAGACCAGTGAGATAGGGGGGGGGCGGAGACAGGAGGAAATGAAGGTAGGATAGGTCGTTCAGCTGCAGTTAATTACACCCTCTCGGATCTTTGCAATTTTGCGGAGGTGGTGAAATTAGGATTTGACCGAGGGGGAGGATGTAGATGATGGAGAGGAGGGGGCCGAGTACTGATCCCTGGGGAACGCCTGGGTGACTGAGGCTGTGGCAGAGGAGTGTTTGTGGAGGGAGATGAAGTGAGATCGCTGTGAGTGTGTGTGTGTGTGTGTGTGTGTGTGTGTGTGGTGTGTGTGTGTGTGTGTGTGTGTGTGTGTGTGTGTGTGAGAGAGTGATGTTTCTTAACCAAAATGACAGAAATGGAATAAAAACACCCACTTATGGAAGAGTGTAGGGTCCAGTCACTCGTGCATCTAAGGGTTAACTTGCAACTAGAGCACATGTTCTAAACAGTGACTCTATCCCATGTGATTATAGAGGGTTTCCAGGGCCCACATTGTGCACATGGGTCATTCCACTCGTACCTGCTGGCATGAATCTGTCACATGATCAATTTGACATGATGAGCCACATTATTGATTTTTCTCCTCCACGCCCCGAACTCAAACATATCTCAAAACGACTCCGACTGGCTTTTTGTGACCTTTAACCTCCCCCAACAGCAGTCAACAACCTGAGAGAAGCCAGAGGGAGAAACTTCCCTTTGTGACGTCTCAGAAAGATGTCTGTCAATCCTCAAAGAATGTGATGCTTCTTTGAAGCTGAATGTGTTTCAGCAGATATTCTCTCTGGGCTCGGGTGTAAAAGCTGCTCAGTAAATAATACACTTCATTGAAGTATATATTATTGGTTATATATCAACACACGGACATAACACATGACTTCATACTAGATATCGATAGGATTCTTCTTCTTCTTCTCATTAGTGGAATGCTGTTTACTAACGTTATGATTCACATGGACATAACTAACTTCTCTCTTTTCTGTAACGTTCTGAAAAGCTTAGCTTTGTTCTACACTTATTCACAGGCGACGTAGTTGATCAGTCTTACCTCATTCCTTCCATCTACTTCACCGAATGCTTCTCTATTTGTTCTGTCCCGTTCAAAATGAAATCGCCACCAATCACATTTCAGCTCGCGCCAAGGACTGGCTCTCATCTTGTGCTGCATTCACTTGCATTCGGAAATTAGAGATTTTTTCTCATAAATGTCCGATGAGCCACCATTTTTATTTCAAAACAAAGCTGCCAACTGGGGTGGCAGCTGGGGTGGCAAGGATGTGTTTTAGGGGGGCAGCTGCCACCCCATGCCACCCCGGTAGATCCACCCCTGCTCTGCAATCCAAAACGTCTTTTTTAAATCTACCAAAAACCTGAAATCAATCAATCAATCAGTGTTTATTTATAGCCCAATATCACAAATGTTACATGTGTCTCAGTGGTCTTCACAGTGTGTACAGAATATCAGTATGACAATACGACACCCTCTGTCCTTAGACCCTCTGTCCTCAGACCCTCTGTCCTTAGACCCTCACATCGTACAAGGAAAAACTTCCAAAGAAAACCCAGTTTAAAGGGAAAATGGAGAAACCCTCAGGGAGAGCAACAGAGGAGGATCCCTCTCCCAGGACGGACAGACGTGCAATAGATGCCGTGTGTAAATTGAAAAGATAATACATTTGCAACATAGGTAGAAATCAGGTCCTTCTTTGAGGGAGGGGCCTTTTCATTCATTGACACCTGTGATTTAGAGATTTGGTAGAAACCTGTTTATGAGTACCTCAAAGCAAAGTATGCTCCGGGGCTTCTCGGACACTGGAAAGTGTTCTGAAATATTAAATACACGAATAACCAGACTGAGGAGTTTTCAGGAATGTTTGTCTTTCGGGGCTGGAAGAGAAGAAACAGGATAAAAAGAGACAGAGCAAGACACAGCACCACATCAGAGCTGCACCTGTAGGACCAGGACCAGGACAGGACCAGAGAACCATCAGCTGCCCCAGAGAACCATCAGCTGCCCCAGAGAACCATCAGCTTCCCAGAGAGCCATCAGCTGCCCCAGAGAACCATCAGCTCCCAGAGCCATCAGCTGCCCCAGAGAACCATCAGCTGCCCCAGAGAACCATCAGCTGCCCCAGAGCCATCAGCTGCCCCAGAGAGCCATCAGCTTCCCAGAGAGCCATCAGCTGCCCCAGAGAAACATCAGCTGCCCCAGAGAGCCATCAGCTGCCCCAGAGAGCCATCAGCTGCCCCAGATAACCATCAGCTGCCCCAGAGAACCATCAGCTGCCCCAGAGAACCACCAGCTGCCCCAGAGAGCCATCAGCTGCCCCAGAGAGCCATCAGCTGCCCCAGAGAGCCATCAGCTGCCCCAAAGAGCCATCAGCTGCCCCGGACCTCCAGACGGTGAGTCTCCACTTCTTTTCCCTCTCCTCACGGTCCTGCAGCCCCGTCAGGAAGCCTCCTGTGACTCGGGGCAGGGACCAGTCCCCTCAGGAACACAGAGAACCCTGAAGAGAGGTCCGTGTGAGTGCTGAAGGCTGAGCTTTCTGAGTAACGTATGGGGAGCAGGTAGAAGCTGAAGTCTTAGCACTTCCTCCATTGACTTCTGTCGTGAAATGCTGAAGAATTATGATGAATATTAATCAAAGCATTCCTAACTGAGATTAACGTTTTGATGTTTGAACCGAGTTTGTGGGTTGAACAGGTCCAGAAAGTAATAACGCACCTTTGGAAAACAAAGGCAAAACTGCACCGCTTATTTAAATGATTTGAAGATCGTCTTGGTGACTTTCATAGCGCTCCAGCTTATTTCTGATCTTGTAATGATTCCTTATTCTGCACTAAATAGCCGTGACAGTGTTTAATACCCCCCCAGAATCAGACCTGCAGACGTGCTGGATGATAATAGTGAAGCTGAGGAAAATGATTTCCAGATATGGGTTCTGTTAAATATCAGCAGTACAGTGGCGGCTCTAGGGGGGGGCAGGGGGGCCAGTGCCCCCGAACACTGACTTTGGACCCCCTGTGGCCCCCCTCTTCAACACGTCGATCACAAGCTACCAGTATCTCAATAGCCCTCAATAGCCCCCACTTTACAAATATGTTTTTTTGTTGTTTTTTTTAACGCAAGCCGTCATCGCCAAGGAGGAGCACACAGCCTCTGTGAGCGAGAGAGAGAGAGCGAGAGAGAGAGAGAGAGAGAGAGAGAGAGAGAGAGAGAGAGAGAGAGAGAGAGAGAGAGAGAGAGAGAGAGAGAGAGAGTCCTTTATCAACACCTTTATCTATTTAAACTGTGGGTTTTCTCTGGAAGTTTTTCCTTGTACGATGTGAGGGTCTAAGGACAGAGGGTCTAAGTACAGAGGGTCTAAGTACAGAGGGTCTAAGGACAGAGGGTCTAAGTACAGAGGGTCTAAGGACAGAGGGTCTAAGGACAGATGGTCTGAGGACAGAGGGTCTGAGGACAGAGGGTCTAAGGACAGAGGGTCTGAGGACAGAGGGTCTAAGGACAGAGGGTCTAAGTACAGAGGGTCTAAGTACAGAGGGTCTAAGGACAGAGGGTCTAAGGACAGAGGGTCTAAGGACAGAGGGTCTAAGTACAGAGGGTCTAAGGACAGAGGGTCTAAGTACAGAGGGTCTAAGGACAGAGGGTCTAAGGACAGATGGTCTGAGGACAGAGGGTCTGAGGACAGAGGGTCTAAGGACAGAGGGTCTGAGGACAGAGGGTCTGAGGACAGAGGGTCTAAGGACAGAGGGTCTAAGTACAGAGGGTCTAAGGACAGAGGGTCTAAGTACAGAGGGTCTAAGGACAGAGGGTCTAAGGACAGATGGTCTGAGGACAGAGGGTCTGAGGACAGAGGGTCTAAGGACAGAGGGTCTGAGGACAGAGGGTCTGAGGACAGAGGGTCTAAGGACAGAGGGTCTAAGTACAGAGGGTCTAAGTACAGAGGGTCTAAGGACAGAGGGTCTAAGGACAGAGGGTCTAAGGACAGAGGGTCTAAGTACAGAGGGTCTAAGTACAGAGGGTCTAAGGACAGAGGGTCTAAGGACAGAGGGTCTAAGGACAGAGGGTCTAGTACAGAGGGTCTAAGGACAGAGGGTCTAAGTACAGAGGGTCTAAGTACAGAGGGTCTAAGGACAGAGGGTCTAAGGACAGAGGGTCTAAGGACAGAGGGTGTCGTTATTCTCATACTGATACTCTGAACAATATGTGCTGTTGTATTTGCTGTAAAGTGTCTCTACTGTAGGCTAATTTTATTGTATGTACAGCACTTTGGCTCCACCACCCATCGTTTATAAATGTGTTATTTAAATAAAACTTTATTTGATTTAATGTGGTCATTCCAATGTGTATAGGACAGTAAAAAAACAGTTTGAAAGGGAGTGATTAGTAAAATATGCATAAATAAAAAGAAAGAATGCTAACTAGGTAACATAAGATAAGAATAAACAAGTTCAAATGATTTGTTATTGGTTGTGATCAAATTCTAAAGATGATTGGATTATTGAAAAGTAAACATCTCTCTTTCATCGAGTGCTGAGAGCTGTTTCCATACTTTGATGTTGCTCTCAAAGTGCTCCAGATTTATGCATGCCCCAGGACCCCCCTAGAGGAGGTGAGGACCCCCCTAGAGGAAGTGAGGACCCCCCCCCCAAATAAAGCAGGTTCAAATAATTAAATTGCATACATGTTCTTTTAGTAAACACTGAACGCGGGTCCCACAGACCCAAATAGCGCACAGAGGTTAAAGGTCAGCACATAATAATGTGAAATTAAACAAATACCAAAAACTGTATTGCATTGTTTTCTTAGGTGTATGCACAATTACTTCATACAGTCTTTGTCTTTTTCGTCCTGCATTTATTGGGCCCCCCTCAGACAATAACTGGCCCCAGCCTGGCCCCCCCCAGTCAAATTGGTCTAGAACCGCCACTGCACCAGTAGGTCTTCTCATGTCAATGTCTCAGTTTTGCTCACAGCCTCTTTGCGTCACTAAACCGGTGGCATCAGGGAACCAGTCAGGGAGCATTTGACGGGTTTAGAGAACTTTGTTTTGAATCTTCAGGAAGTGTATGAACCACTTCCTGCCGAGGACCCTTCATTGTGTACGCTGTTATTGTGTGTTATCGTGAATTAACGTGTGTGCCTCTTCCTCTGCAGAGTCATGAAGCTGCTCCTCCTGCTGGCAGGTAAGCAGCATCGCAGGCTTCACTGTGACAAACAACATGTGTTTGAAAGGCATTATGAATGCGTTTCAAAGTCAAGTCGTCTGTGCAGAGTCACTGCGAGTGTGTACTAGCCCCGCACGACTTTACTGTCTTCTTTGTGCAAAGTAAAACAAGATAATGTTTGAATGATAGACTTTTAAAACATGAGCTCATCCATGAAATCAATATAAATGTGAACGGGTAGCTCTTATTCAACATGTTGATGGCTTCAGGTAATGAGGGGGTTAGCCTTCAACCACTTGTATTTATGAATGGCACAGAACCCAGATACCCTGTATACATTCACCCTGAAGGAGCACATGTTTACAGAACAAATAAGTACATCGTTATTCACTCATTGCACTGATGAGTGTCACTTCAAGTCAGATGAGAGGCTTCAGGGAGCGATGAGTGTTCAGGTTGTTCCTGATGGATGTGTTTCTCCTGGAACTCCTGCAGTTGCTGCCAGCCAGATGGAGCTCTCTGCCTCTGTAAGGGTCACTCTGAATGCTCCTGGTGGAAACATCGACATCAGCGCCCTGCCCATCACTTTCTATGGAAAAACATACACCTGGGTCCACGTGAGTACAATGAACCCCTGCCTGTGTTTCCTGTGATCATCCAGCACACACACTGACTGCTGAGGACTGGCATTATTACACATATTACACATATTACACATAATACACATACTACACATGTTACAAATAATACACATAATACACATAATACACATAATACACATAATACACATGTTACACATGTTACACATGTTACATATATTACACATAATACACATATTACACATAATACACATATTACACGTATTACACGTATTACACATAATACACATATTACACATGTTTCACATATTACACATAATACACATATTACACATAATACACATAATACACATAATACACATAATACACATATTACACACATTACACATATTACACATGTTTCACATATTACACATAATACACATTTGACACATAATACACATCATACACATAATACACATATTACATACATTACACACGTTTCACATATTACACATAATACACATATTCCACATATTACACATAATACACATATTACACATATTACACATAATACACATAATACACATAATACACATATTACACACATTACACATGTTTCACATAATACACATAATACACATATTACACACATTACACATATTACACATAATACACATAATACACATATTACACAAAATACACATAATACACATATTACACACATTACACATATTACACATAATACACATATTACACATAATACACATAATACCCATATTACACACATTACACATGTTTCACATATTACACATAATACACATATTACACATAATACACATATTACACATAATACACATAATACACATAATACACATATTACACATATTACACATAATACAAATGATACACATAATACACATATTACACATATTACACATAATACACATAATACACATAATACACATATTACACATATTACACATAATACACATAATACACATAATACACATAATACACATAATACACATAATACACATATTACACATAATACACATAATACACATAATACACATATTACACATATTACACATAATACAAATGATACACATAATACACATATTACACATATTACACATAATACACATAATACACATAATACACATAATACACATAATACACATATTACACATATTACACATAATACACATAATACACATAATACACATAATACACATAATACACATAATACACATATTACACCTAAATGGCATGACCCCACCATGTCTTTCTGAGCTGCTCCACCCTTACGGCCCGTCCGCACAGCGGCGTGCGCTGACGCTTGCCGGCGGGCGTGTCTGAAACTCTACCAACAACCAATCACATGAATCTCCCGCCCCTGACACACAAGCAGCGGTTTGATTGGCTAGAGCTTGTACTGGCATATGATTCGATTGGCTGACGCTTCTGCCGAGGCGTCAAAAGTTGAACATTGCTCAACTTATGCAGCGAGCCACGCCAGCTACGCTCCGCGTCGCTTCCCACGATGCATTTTGGCTAAAAGTGACGTCACCCTCATTCAAAGTGAACGGGGAAGCGTCAACGCACGCCGCTGTGTGGATGGGCCGTTACACGCCCTCTCAGGTCAGCGGGTCACCTGCTCCTGAATGTGCCCAGAACCTAGGCAAAGCTCAGACTTTGATTCCACACGTGTCTCTGTATGAAAGGACACATAAAGACTTGTTGGACAGCGGCTTGTAGAAAGGTTTTGATCTCATAATTGATCCTATCTTCTTTCTCTAAAAGCACACCTTGCAGCTCAGACATTTGAGGAGGAGAAACGGTGGAGTGAAAGCCTTCATAATGTAGTTCCTTTTTTTGTTTTTGCAGGTGAAGATGGCCAATAAGGTTGAAGTTTGTTTCAAAAATGCCCCCACTGAGGACGGCATCGACTGTATGATGACCAACGACGGGGTGGCTTCAGACAATCTGGAATACAACATAGGAATAGGCACATTGAACCCTCGCCCACAATTTGTTAACATCAAAACCAAGTCACTGGGTTACCTGTATTTAAGGTTCAAAAGTGGTGCGACAGGTGATGTGAGTCCTGATCCGATCCCTGTCACACAATGACTGGCTCTCCAGCTGTTTGTACAAAATGAACATTTCAAAGACATTGTGTGGCAAAGACAACTTCAAATCAAAGTTTATTTGTAAAATGTTGGAAGCATTTCCTGATATTTCTCTCTCTGTTCCTGCTTTCAGATGGCTTGGACATTCTACAATCATGGTTTACAAACTGGTCTTCATTTCTATAATTATGCTGGCCGTCCGTTTTCTGATAGTTTAGTAAGTATGACATGAGGCTGTTACGTAACCCTAACCCTTCAGCCCCACCGATGTTTAGAGTTACACTCTGTCAGGTCCCGATACCAATGCAATGTGTTCCTGTTTGTTTCTGTGTGGGAAACTCATATCCTAAATCCTCTATGTTAGAAAGCTGCTGTCTTCCAGCCTTCCTCACACTCGATTTCGTGCAGACTGTAGCTTGAAAATGATGAATTCATTTTTTTGACGGAGAAGGGGAGGCTTGGATTCCCCTCTCCGTTGTAAGTTGTAACGGGGGAGTGGAAAAGTGTCCGGGGCTTCGGCCCGAAGCGCCGAAGGGTTGAGCTTTCTGAAGCCCCTCCTCCGTTGGCACTTAGTCGTTTTTTTGAGAATTTTTTTAAACTTCACCTTTGATTATTTTAAGATATAACTGACCGTTTTCTTTACTTTTTTCTTCTTTCCACGGGTGGGGGCGCATGGCAGGCCGCCTATGAGCTCCCAAATTCGGCCTGGAACCTCCAGGAATTGTGGGCTCAGCTCCATAAACTGACAAAGTCACCCAGAAATTTCACTTTTATAGCTGAAAAATATATAATACAAATACATATAAATAGTAAAAGGAACAATTGTGCTCCGAATTACCCTGAATTTGATTTATATAGCCCCATGACAGTAAATAAAAATAATTTTCATGGAAAAAAGTGTTAAAACGCCTGATTAATATGTTCGTAATGCTGGCAGCACGTTCACTGCTGTTAGCAGGGTCTCACACTCACAGGCACCTATGCAGAGATCCAGGGTGATGCACAAGGCTTTTCTACCCAGCAATGAGTCTTTGAAAGCTGCGGGAAAGTGCTGTGAATACAGGGAGAGAGCAGCCAGAGAGAAGCGGGGTGTGAGACTCACACAGAGACACAGAGAGCTCCTTGCAGCACATGGCTCTCGCACCCAGACTGCACCCAGAGAACAGGCTGCTTCACAGCACTTTGTAACCCAGGAAATCAGCTTGAATCGTTGGTATATGAGTGTTAAAAGTGCATTAAACTGTTTTAATTCCAATGCGCGTTTGACTGCATAAACAGCCAGTAATACGGACAGGAACATGTCCATTTCGTCCACATTTGACTCATGAAATGTACAAGAAGATAAGCACAGCAGAGTCACTGCTGTTAGCAGGGTCTCACACTCAAAGGCACACAGGCAGAGACCCAGGGTGATGCTCATGGCTCTTCCACCCAGCAATACGTCTTTGAAAGCTGGGGAAAAGTGCTGTGAATAGAGGGAGGTAGCAGATCCTTGCACCCAGACAGCACCAAGAGAACAGGCTGCTTCACAGCACTTTACAAGCCAGGAAAAGTGATTGAATCCGGGGTACACATGTTTTAAATAATCTGATACCTCCAGGGCACATCACCGCATTTTACAAGCCAGGGAAGGTGCCTGAATCATGGGTAAACATTGTTTAATTGTTTAATTGTTTCTAAATGTGTGGAACAGTGTTTTCTCACTTTCAAAACTCTCCCGTCATTGACCGGAGAAATTGGGTTGATGTTGTTTTCAATCTGACCGTTAATATTCCAGTGAGACGAAGTACGTACAATGACCGGAGTGATCCTATGTTAATGTGGTCCCAAAACCGGAGCATTCCCTCACCCTTCAGCCTCACCGATGTTGAGAGTTACACTCTGTCAGGTCCCGATACCAATGCAATGTGTTCCTGATTGTTTCTGTGTGGGAAACTCATATCCTAAATCCTCTATGTTAGAAAGCTGCTGTCTTCCAGCCTTCCTCAAACTCGCTCTGAATGAGAACTGATCCCTGAGAAGACTTCTGTGCCCTAACCACCCTGAGAGATGAGAACTGAGGCTGTGTGATCCATTATTCCTTTGTATCACCATCAGACATCATCCGTATGAATACAGAACAAGCTTTCAGTTCAGCATGGATAGGTGAATGCAGAAGACAACGTGCAGCAGTCTGTTTGCTCCTCGAAGCCGCTCCTTTTAAAACCCTCTTCTTATGTTCACTTCTAAACAGAGATAGGTGTCAGACATAATGTCATACTCAGCCTTAGAGTTTCAGGAAGCAGAAGTCACTCAGCGTCACGTGTTAGCATGAAGACACAGAGAGTTAGTATCAGTGACACCACATGTAGCTGCTAGCATGCAGAGCTAACGGGTGTGTTAGCATGAAGACACAGAGAGTTAGTATCAGTGACACCACATGTAGCTGCTAGCATGCAGAGCTAACGGGCAGGCTGCACTCACAGCACCAGGGGCTGGTGGTTCTGCTCCTTGCTGCCCTCAAGTGGACAAAGGAGTTCATTAGAAACATCAATCTGGAGTAATGAAGGAGCTCCCCACTGCTCTCACTGTCACTGCATGCCCTAACATCAGAGGAAATATATCACAAGTGGCCTCGAGAGAACACTTTCATTCATGTTCACAGTTTGAGGTTACCTTTGTTTTTAATGATTGTGTTTACTAGTTATTTTAAATGTGTTTTTAAGGTTCAAACATCTGTCCAGGGACTACAGATGTAACTCTGGCACATTTACAGAACTGGTTCTTAGTGTGCAATGACCCTGTTAAATAAATAATATACATACAAATATGTTCTGTTTATTCCTTTACTAGGAAATTTCTACAAAAGTCGATGGCACGGTGATGGATACCGGGAGGTCTCCTGCAGGAGCATCTACTTATCAAGACCTGAGTGGATGCAGAGGCTCAGGTAAGCTGGTCTGGGGTTCCCAAAGAAAGGGATCCTCTAAGTCAGGGGTGCCCAACCTTTTTGAACCAAGAGCTACTTTTAAAGTTGCCAGACTGCCGAGATCTACCAGTCCAAATAGAAGGGGGGGCTAGTGAACTGTCAACTGGGAGGAGCCTCGCTGCGGGGAAACGGCGGACCTCTGTCGGTGCAACTTCAATGATGCCTTTTAAAGACATACAAAATGAAGGGTGGTGACGGCCGTCAGCGAATCGAGCCGGCCCTTGACGACCGGCCGTTCTGTGATTCTGCAGACTCTCCAGATGGCCAGTCCGCGGAGGGTGGAAGACACATACCAGAAGAAAACAAAGACATGCGACAGGGCGGTGTTCCCACGGGAAACAAAACTTAAAATATGAAACAAAACAATCTCATCTATTACCCTTCTTCGGTAAAGCCACGCTCGCATTGCAGATGAGATAGATGGACTTTGAATTGGAATAAACAAAAAAATGATTATCCTCCCGCTCGGAGTGAAGATCATATTACATTACATCACATTACATTACATCACATCACATTACATTACATCACATTACATCACATTACATCACATCACATTACATCACATCACATTACATCACATTACATTACATCACATCACATTACATTACATTACATTACATTACATCACATTACATCACATTACATCACAATACATTACATTACATCACATTACATCACATTACATCGCATTACATTGCATCACATCACATTACATTACATTACATCACATTACATCACATCACATCACATCACATTACATCACATTACATCACATTACATCACATCTACATCACATCACATCACATTACATCACATTACATTACATCACATCACATTACATTACATTACATCACATTACATCACATTACATCACATTACATTACATTACATCACATTACATCACATTACATCACATTACATCGCATCACATCACATTACATTACATTACATTACATCACATCACATTACATTACATCACATTACATCACATTACATCACATCACATTACATCACATCACATCACATTACATCACATTACATTACATCACATCACATTACATTACATTACATCACATTACATCACATTACATCACATTACATTACATTACATCACATTACATCACATTACATCACATTACATCACATTACATCACATTACATCACATCACATCACATTACATTACATTACATTACATCACATCACATTACATTACATCACATTACATCACATTACATCACAATACATTACATTACATCACATTACATCACATTACATCACATTACATCACATCACATCACATTACATTACATTACATTACATCACATCACATTACATTACATCACATTACATCACATTACATCACATCACATTACATCACATCACATCACATTACATCACATTACATTACATCACATCACATTACATTACATTACATTACATCACATTACATCACATTACATCACAATACATTACATTACATCACATTACATCACATTACATCGCATTACATTGCATCACATCACATTACATTACATTACATCACATCACATCACATCACATCACATTACATCACATTACATCACATTACATCACATCACATTACATCACATCACATCACATCACATCACATTACATCACATTACATTACATCACATCACATTACATACATTACATCACATTACATCACATTACATCACATTACATCACATACATTACATTACATCACATTACATCACATTACATCACATTACATCGCATCACATCACATTACATTACATCACATCACATCACATCACATTACATCACATTACATCACATTACATAACATCACATCACATTACATTACATTACATCACATTACATCACATTACATCACATTACATCACATTACATCACATCACATTACATTACATCACATTACATCACATTACATTACATCACATTACATCACATCACATTACATTACATCACATTACATCACATTACATTACATCACATTACATTACATCACATTACATTACATTACATCACATCACATTACATTACATTACATTACATCACATTACATTACATCACATCACATTACATCACATTACATCACATCACATTACATTACATCACATTACATCACATTACATTACATTACATCACATCACATTACATTACATCACATTACATCACATTACATCACATCACATTACATCACATCACATCACATTACATCACATTACATTACATCACATCACATTACATTACATTACATTACATTACATCACATTACATCACATTACATCACAATACATTACATTACATCACATTACATCACATTACATCGCATTACATTGCATCACATCACATTACATTACATTACATCACATCACATCACATCACATCACATTACATCACATTACATCACATTACATCACATCACATTACATCACATCACATCACATCACATTACATCACATTACATCACATCACATCACATTACATTACATTACATCACATTACATCACATTACATCACAATACATTACATTACATCACATTACATCACATTATATCACATTACATTGCATCACATCACATTACATTACATTACATTACATCACATTACATTACATCACATCACATTACATCACATTACATCACATCACATTACATAACATTACATCACATTACATCACATTACATTACATCACATCACATTACATTACATTACATCACATTACATCTCATTACATCACATTACATCACATCACATTACATCACATTACATTACATCACATCACATTACATCACATTACATTACATCACATCACATTACATCACATTACATCACATTACATCACATTACATCACATCACATTACATCACATTACATTACATCACATTACATTACATGACATCACATCACATTACATCACATTACATCACATTACATCACATTACATCACATTACATCACATCACATTACATTACATTACATCACATTACATCACATTACATCACAATACATTACATTACATCACATTACATCGCATTACATCGCATTACATTCATCACATCACATTACATTACATTACATCACATCACATCACATCACATTACATCACATTACATCACATTACATCACATCACATTACATCACATCACATCACATTACATCACATTACATCACATCACATTACATTACATTACATCACATTACATCACATTACATCACATTACATTACATTACATCACATTACATCACATTACATCACATTACATCACATTACATTACATCACATCACATTACATCACATTACATCACATTACATCACATCACATTACATCACATTACATCATCACATCACATTACATTACATTACATCACATCACATCACATCACATTACATCACATTACATCACATTACATTACATCACATCACATTACATTACATTACATCACATTACATCACATTACATCACATTACATCACATCACATTACATTACATCACATTACATCACATTACATTACATCACATTACATTACATCACATTACATTACATCACATTACATCACATTACATTACATCACATTACATCACATTACATTACATCACATCACATTACATTACATTACATTACATCACATTACATTACATCACATCACATTACATCACATTACATCACATCACATTACATTACATTACATCACATTACATTACATCACATTACATCACATTACATTACATTACATCACATTACATTACATTACATCACATTACATCACATTACATCACATCACATTACATCACATCACATTACATCACATTACATTACATCACATCACATTACATTACATTACATTACATCACATTACATCACATTACATCACATACATTACATTACATCACATTACATCACATTACATCACATTACATTACATCACATCACATTACATTACATTACATCACATTACATCACATTACATCACATTACATCACATTACATCACATTACATCACATTACATTACATCACATCACATTACATCACATTACATCACATCACATTACATCACATTACATCACATTACATCACATTACATTACATCACATTACATTACATCACATTACATCACATTACATTACATCACATTACATTACATCACATTACATCACATTACATCACATCACATTACATTACATTACATCACATCACATTACATCACATTACATCACATTACATTACATTACATCACATTACATCACATTACATCACATTACATCACATCACATCACATTACATTACATCACATCACATCACATTACATCACATTACATCACATTACATCACATTACATCACATCACATTACATCACATCACATCACATTACATCACATTACATCACATCACATTACATTACATTACATCACATTACATCACATTACATCACATACATTACATTACATCACATTACATCACATTACATCACATTACATTACATCACATTACATACATTACATCACATTACATCACATTACATTACATCACATCACATTACATACATACATTACATCACATTACATTACATCACATCACATTACATCACATTACATCACATCACATTACATTACATTACATCACATTACATTACATACATCACATCACATTACATCACATTACATCACATTACATCACATTACATCACATTACATCACATTACATTACATTACATTACATCACATTACATCACATTACATCACATACATTACATTACATCACATTACATCACATACATCACATTACATTGCATCACATCACATTACATTACATTACATCACATCACATCACATCACATCACATTACATCACATTACATCACATTACATCACATCACATTACATCACATCACATCACATCACATTACATCACATTACATTACATCACATCACATTACATCACATTACATCACATTACATCACATACATTACATTACATCACATTACATCACATTACATCACATTACATTGCATCACATCACATTACATTACATCACATTACATCACATTACATCACATACATTACATTACATCACATTACATCACATTAATGCATCACATCACATTACATTACATTACATCACATCACATCACATCACATTACATCACATTACATCACATTACATTACATCACATTACATTACATCACATTACATTACATCACATTACATCACATTACATTACATCACATTACATTACATCACATTACATTACATTACATCACATTACATTACATCACATCACATTACATCACATTACATCACATCACATTACATTACATTACATCACATTACATTACATACATCACATCACATTACATCACATTACATCACATTACATTACATGACATCACATCACATTACATCACATTACATCACATCACATTACATCACATCACATTACATCACATTACATTACATCACATCACATTACATCACATTACATCACATTACATCACATCACATTACATCACATTACATCACATCACATTACATTACATTACATCACATTACATTACATACATCACATCACATTACATCACATTACATCACATTACATCACATTACATCACATTACATCACATCACATTACATACATTACATTACATCACATTACATCACATTACATCACAATACATTACATTACATCACATTACATCGCATAACATCGCATTACATTGCATCACATCACATTACATTACATTACATCACATCACATCACATCACATCACATTACATCACATTACATCACATTACATCACATCACATCACATCACATTACATTACATTACATCACATTACATCACATTACATCACAATACATACATTACATCACATTACATCACATTACATCACATTACATTGCATCACATCACATTACATTACATTACATCACATCACATCACATTACATCACATTACATCACATTATATTACATCACATTACATTACATCACATTACATTACATCACATTACATCACATTACATTACATCACATTACATTACATCACATTACATTACATCACATCACATGCATACATTACATTACATCACATTACATTACATCACATCACATTACATCACATTACATCACATCACATTACATTACATTACATCACATTACATTACATGACATCACATCACATTACATCACATTACATCACATTACATCACATTACATCACATTACATCACATCACATTACATTACATTACATTACATCACATTACATCACATTACATCACAATACATTACATTACATCACATTACATCGCATAACATCGCATTACATTGCATCACATCACATTACATTACATTACATCACATCACATCACATCACATCACATTACATCACATTACATCACATTACATCACATCACATTACATCACATCACATCACATCACATTACATCACATTACATTACATCACATCACATTACATCACATTACATCACATTACATCACAATACATTACATTACATCACATTACATCACATTACATCGCATTACATTACATCACATCACATTACATTACATCACATTACATCACATTACATCACAATACATTACATTACATCACATTACATCACATTAATTCATCACATCACATTACATTACATTACATCACATCACATCACATCACATTACATCACATTACATCACATTACATTACATCACATTACATTACATCACATTACATTACATCACATTACATCACATTACATTACATCACATTACATACATCACATTACATTACATTACATCACATTACATTACATCACATCACATTACATCACATTACATCACATTACATTACATTACATCACATTACATTACATTACATCACATCACATTACATCACATTACATCACATTACATTACATACATCACATCACATTACATCACATTACATCACATCACATTACATCACATCACATCACATTACATCACATTACATTACATCACATCACATTACATCACATTACATCACATTACATCACATCACATTACATCACATTACATCACATCACATTACATTACATTACATCACATTACATTACATACATCACATCACATTACATCACATTACATCACATTACATCACATTACATCACATTACATCACATCACATTACATACATTACATTACATCACATTACATCACATTACATCACAATACATTACATTACATCACATTACATCACATAACATCACATTACATTACATCACATCACATTACATTACATTACATCACATCACATCACATTACATCACATTACATCACATTACATCACATCACATCACATTACATTACATTACATCACATTACATTACATACATCACATTACATCACATCACATTACATTACATCACATCACATTACATCACATTACATCACATTACATCACATCACATTACATCACATTACATCACATCACATTACATCACATTACATCACATCACATTACATTACATTACATCACATTACATCACATTACATCACATTACATCACATCACATTACATCACATTACATCACATCACATCACATCACATTACATTACATCACATTACATCACATTACATCACATCACATTACATCACATTACATCACATCACATTACATCACATTACATCACATTACATCACATTACATCACATCACATTACATCACATCACATTACATCACATTACATTACATACATCACATCACATTACATCACATTACATCACATTACATCACATTACATCACATTACATCACATCACATTACATCAAATTACATTACATCACATTACATCACATTACATTACATCACATTACATTACATCACATCACATTACATTACATCACATTACATCACATGTCGCTTGTTGTCAACACTGTGGGCAATCCCCACAGGAACAATTTGGGGTGAAGTGTCTCAGGGACACAACGACATGCTGACTGCAGCGGGGTTTGAACCTGCAGTGCAACACGCCTCCTGATATATTTTGGGCTTTTTTGCCTCTGCCATATTTGCGGTCTTATGTGTGTGCGGACTGTCACTCCTGTTCACACGGAAGGCTTATCAATACTCAAATTTCCCCTTCTCGACTCCTGGACTCCTCGGTCCTCCGGTAGTGACCCGGAAATGAATTTCAGTGCGCCATGTTGAAGGACATCTCATTTCTCTAAATGCACGCAGGAGGCTCTCTGGAGGAGCTCTAACCAAGGAGAGAGGAGAGAGGAGAGAGGAGAGAGGAGAGATGAGAGAGGAGAGAGGAGAGAGGAGAGAGGAGGCTCTCTGGAGGAGCTATAACTGAGGATACACTGATGGGTCCTCCACGTTCTGGGAACGGTGGAGGCGTGACGCACGGCCGGACTGATCTCAGCCAATCACAGCTCTGCATGCATTCCCTGGATATTATTTTATTAACTGCTCTCATCGTGACACGATGTTTCCAGAGAGACCAGCTGTGAGGTCCGTGCAGAAAGCAGAGCAGTGTGTATAATATATATCACTCAGTAGAACAGAACTACTCTCTTTATTTGCTTTAGTTAATAATAAAATAATGAAATTCAATAACGTGCTTTAACCACCAGGTGTCCCTTTATATCAGCTGTGCACCTTTTGGTGTAAATACAGCCTATCTACCAATTGGATCAAATATAAAAGTCAGCCGAATTAGTGTTGATACTGCAAGGAGACGTATTGTGTGAAGAGAAATGTAAGATGTTGTTTAATGGCTGATATATTTATGATCCACGTCACGTTTTCAGTTCCTCATGTTTGTCTAGAGGTCTTCTCATCAGGGCTATAAATACAGAACTACTGTAAACATACTGTAATATGTAATGCAGCCGAACCGTGTATTACAATGCCGTTATGTGATGACTTCCAAAGAGAAAAGAAAGCACACTCGGAATAAAGTTTTATTTTGTTTTTAAAAAACGTTTTCAGATTTCACATCACATAAACCCCAAATCCCAGCATGCATTGCGGCTAAACCATCCAATCATCGAGCTGAGGATCTTGCCTACGTCTGTTTCCGGTTTCATTCATCACCGATGTATTTTGTTATACACACATTCCTTCACATTTACATTTTGTGTAAATACAACTTTTGGCCCGTCATTTAAATTCCCCATTTCAGCGACCAGAGGGAGAGGGGGGTATATCCAGTCTCTGAAGGAGAGAGAGGGGGGGTATATCCAGTCTCTGAAGGAGAGAGAGGGGGGTATATCCAGTCTCTGAAGGAGAGAGAGGGGGGTATATCCAGTCTCTGAAGCCTTCATGGACAACGTCAGCTAACTAGTGCCCACTGCCACGCCCCGACACATGGGTCGCGCGGTCGACTGGTTGGGCACCCCTGCTCTAAGTTAAATGTGATACTTGTCATGTCTGTTGTTGCCCTATCTTAACTTCTGCCTGTAGTCACTGAAGTGTAATGTCATTACCTCCATTCTCCCCCAAGGTGGCGCTATAATGCCGGGTTCAGAGATGCCCAACTTAGGGCCCAGCGCAGAGCCCTGCTCTGTTGAAGTCTGTTCTCTGTCTGCAGTCCTCGCTAATGTCCTAGCATGTGGGCCCGAGGAGGTTTGCCAAGCGGACAACACGTAAATATGTGCTCTTTCTATCAGGAGTAACGGTCTGACTGGTTTGAATAAAGTGTCCCATGTGATCGAACCCTCCGTGAGAGAGGGAGGAGATTCTCCACCTGAGGATTATTGCAGTTATTGATGAACCTGTTCCTGTTTCTATCACCCCTTTCCACCAAAGCAGTTCCAGGGTCAGTTCAGAGCTACCGCCCGATAGCTCCCCAGTCCATTCATGGTTTCCATGAGCAGAACTGGTTCGTGTTAGGAACCAGAGCTCTGCTGGACTGGAACCAAGGACCAGGTCTGTGTGGAGGCTGGGTCAGATCACTAGAGCCGTAGAGATACGCTCGCTCTCATGGCCCGCTTTGAGGAGCAGCACGACCCGTTCTCCTGTTGTTTTAAACCAGCTTTCAGGTGTGATCACTTCATACCGTACGCTACACGAGCTGTCATATCAGATCACAAGTGAAATCCTGTTGAAAGAACGCCGGTAGAAACGGCCGATGACACAATGATAGCAACATGTGCTCATACAAAGCATTCATGGAGAATAATTAAACGCCGTAACCATCGAATGTTCATCATGTGTTGTATTATAAATACGTTTAATTTAGTTTGATGGCTCCAATCTGGTTGCTGCTTCATCGGACGGGCTATGCTAACATCATCCATATGATTCAGGGAAACGTTTGCAGGTAACGCCAAACATTGCACATTAAAACCGAACAGAATGTGAATCACTGGGGAGATGTGCATCCGTTGCTTTGGAGACAGTCAGCAGTGAGTTACTGACTGTCTCTAAAGCAACGCTGAATGCCTCTGAATCCTAGTGGGAACAGATCAACCTGGACCTGAAGAGGAGCAACGAGAGCACAGGTAGCTGGTCCACCACGGAGAACCAACCCGAACTAACACGCTCTCCTTTCCGTGGAAAGGGGTTTCAAGTCCATCCGTTATTGTTTCTGATCAGCTGGGGAACGGTTCAGTCTATACATCCTAAAAACCGTTCTCCACTTATCTCCCATTGCCCTTCTTTGCCATGGTGGGCCTCGCGAGGGACACGTCATGAACGGAGATCCAGATGGTGTGTGCGGGGGGTTCCTATAAAGGCATCCTTTGCCCTCTCCTCCGTGCCAGCTCCATCAGTATTGTAGTGCTGCGTCCATAAGACCACACCGCAGATATCCGGTTGTCCCAAGTCGAGTTGAGCTGCAACATTACCCATAATGCAACATGTTAACATTTCTACACTGTAGCTTTGGTCATATGACAATAACACCTTTGAATTGAATGTCATTCAGGTGCGCTGCTCCTGCCCCTACTCCTGCCCCTACTCCTGCTCCTGCCCCTACTCCTGCCCCTACTCCTGCCTCTACTCCTGCCCCTACTCCTGCCCTTACTCCTGCCCCTACTCCTGCCCCTACTCCTGCCCCTACTCCTGCTCCTACTCCTGCCCCTACTCCTGCCCTTACACCTGCCCCTACTCCTGCTCCTACTCCTGCCCCTACTCCTGCCCTTACTCCTGCCCCTACTCCTGCCCCTACTCCTGCTCCTACTCCTGCCCCTACTCCTGCTCCTGCCCCTACTCCTGCCCCTACTCCTGCTCCTACTCCTGCCCCTACTCCTGCCCTTACTCCTGCCCCTACTCCTGCCCTTACTCCTGCCCCTACTCCTGCCCCTACTCCTGCTCCTACTCCTGCCCCTACTCCTGCTCCTGCCCCTACTCCTGCCCATGCTCCTGTCCTTACTCCTGCCCCTACTCCTGCCCCTACTCCTGCCCTGCTCCTGTCCTTACTCCTGCCCCTACTCCTGCCCCTACTCCTGCCCCTAGCCCCTGAGGCCCCTGAGGCCCCTGAGGCCCCTGAGGCCCCGGAGGCCCCGGTGGTGTGCACGGTGACGGGCTCCACGGTGATCGGTTTCCACGGAGCAGTGCACTCGGTGCAGCATGGCTGTGCCTACAGGCTGATGGAGCCTGAAGGCAGCGCCAGCTTCAACCTCATGGCGGCCTTCAGGGAGCGCCGGCGTGCAGATGTTCCTCTTCTGGACCACCTGATCCTGTCGCTGCCAGGTGTGACCATGTATCTGGAGCGAGGAGGAAGAGTTCGGGTGAGGAAGAGCAGGGCACAGGGTGGGGGCTTGATCACTTTGTGCTGCTGTATTTAACGTGCCCTCACTTTGTAGAGCAGCATCAAATAGAAGAACTACATTCATTCTAAAAACCCTTCAATTATCCTTTCGGCCAATGAGAGGCTCACGGAGCGTCTTGTGTGTTTCTATTGGTTGTTATATTCACTCGTATGAAACACAAGGTGTGTGTGTGTGTGTGTTGTGTGTGTTTGCGTGTGTGTGTGTGTGTGTGTGTGTGCGTGTGTGTGTGTGTGTGTGTGTGTGTGTGTGTGTGTGTAGGTTGGCGATGTAGCTCTGGTGCTCAACAGCACGGCTCGGCCGCATCACGGCGTGGAGCTCTCCAAGGGCCCGGCTGGAGTCACTGCTCAGTTACCCCACTCCAACATGACTCTCTTTTTCGACGGCAACACTGCACACGTGTCAGGTACCGAGCGAGGAGCACGGGGAGCGGCTGCTTCATCTCCCATCCACAGGGGCTGTTAGAGAGTTCTCATCTGAACACGTCACACGTGTCAGGTACCGAGCGAGGAGCACGAGGAGCGGCTGCTTCATCTCCCATCCACAGGGGCTGTTAGAGAGTTCTCATCTGAACACGTCACGGTTCCCAGCTAGCATGACTATCAGAAATATTCTGTCATTTACCTTTCCGAGGAATCGCCCTCAGCTTAGAAAGAAGACCCGTCTGAAGGGCCTTACATGGAACGACACTCAATATCAGTCGGGGCATTGAAACACATTTAGTGGCATTGCATTTTCAATCATGTTAAAAGCTGGAACTTTATTGATTTGTCTTTATTGTCTCCTCACATCCACCAGGAAATGAAGCCATGGAGGGTTTGTGTGGCCGCCCGTTAGACTCCAGCTGGACCACTTCCCCGATAGCAGAGAAGTCCTCTTCCTTCAGCCCCCCCCGGGTACCCCTTAGTCTGTCTGATATCAGCTGTTCCTAATGATATGGTCCTCTTCCTTCAGCCCCCCCGGGTACCCCTTAGCCTGACTGATATCAGCTGTTTCTAATGATATGGTCCTCTTCCTACAGCCCCGGGTACCCCTTAGCCTGACTGATATCAACTGTTTCTAATGATATGGTCCTCTTCCTACAGCCCCGGGTACCCCTTAGCCTGACTGATATCAGCTGTTTCTAATGATATGGTCCTCTTCCTTCAGACCCCCCCCGGGCTACCTCTTAGTCTGACAGATATCAGCTGTTTCTAATGATATGGTCCTCTTCCTTCAGCCCCCCCGGGTACCCCTTAGTCTGACTGATATCAGCTGTTTCTAATGATATGGTCCTCTTCCTTCAGCCCCCCCCCCGGGTACCCCTTAGTCTGACTGATATCAGCTGTTTCTAATGATATGGTCCTCTTCCCTTCAGCCCCCCCCCCGGGTACCCCTTAGTCTGACTGATATCAGCTGTTTCTAATGATATAGTCCTCTTCCTTCAGCCCCCCCCCGGGTACCCCTTAGTCTGACTGATATCAGCTGTTTCTAATGATATAGTCCTCTTCCTTCAGCCCCCCCGGGTACCCCTTAGTCTGACTGATATCAGCTGTTTCTAATGATATGGTCCTCTTCCTTCAGCCCCCCCGGGTACCCCTTAGTCTGACTGATATCAGCTGTTTCTAATGATATGGTCCTCTTCCTTCAGCCCCCCCCCCGGGTACCCCTTAGTCTGACTGATATCAGCTGTTTCTAATGATATAGTCCTCTTCCTTCAGCCCCCCCCCGGGTACCCCTTAGTCTGACTGATATCAGCTGTTTCTAATGATATAGTCCTCTTCCTTCAGCCCCCCCCCGGGTACCCCTTAGTCTGACTGATATCAGCTGTTCCTAATGATATGGTCCTCTTCCTTCAGCCCCCCCCGGGTACCCCTTAGTCTGACTGATATCAGCTGTTTCTAATGATATGGTCCTCTTCCTTCAGCCCCCCCCGGGTACCCCTTAGTCTGACTGATATCAGCTGTTCCTAATGATATGGTCCTCTTCCTTCAGCCCCCCCGGGTACCCCTTAGTCTGACTGATATCAGCTGTTCTAATGATATGGTCCTCTTCCTTCAGCCCCCCCGGGTACCCCTTAGTCTGACTGATATCAGCTGTTTCTAATGGTGCGTTACAGTTTTAAAATGTGATGTTTGTCTCCCTCTAGCTGTGAGATCCAGCAACAAGACACCATCGACAGCTCCATCAACTGCAACAGCTCAACTGACCAGTAAGATCTGAGCCATAAAGACACTAAACACGTACACATTCATCCTGTAAAGCACGGTCACATGAGCAGGGATGCTTCTGGAAGCTGAACTCACGTAACAATGTTCAGAGCGCTGACCACCCCCCATCTTCCCTCTGAACAGCTGTAATCTCATGAGGCAGCCTCCCTTCTCCGCCTGTCACGAGCACACCGACCCAGAGCCGTTCATCAGCGCCTGCACACACACTCTGTGCAGCTACCCGTCAGTGGATGGGGTCGACTGCCACTTTCTGGAGGCTTACGCCAAGGCCTGCAGCCTGGAAGCCAACGTGACCCTGGAGGACTGGAGGTCGACTTCTGGCTGCTGTAAGACCCTCTTTCACTGGAATGTTGACAGGAGTTGTGGTTTAATACACGACTGGAAGTCCCTGCGCTGTATAGTAGCCTGAGTATGGTCACATATACAGGATACATGTCATATGGGTGGTGTGCAGTGTTCCACTTCATTCTAGGTGTTTTACTTCATTCCTAGTGATAGTTTATATAATCATTGTTATCGTGATATTATTATGATAACTATGTAACACTGTGTATGAAGGAAAAAAGGGAAATTAAAGTAAAAGTAATAAAAGCATAGATTTTGTAAAATTAATTCTATTCATTTCAATTTAAAAATATTTTAAACTAGTCTAACTTTCATAGTTGGCTCCTCATGTTGGATGTTTTATCACGGTAAAGAATGTGTGTGATATCTCCTGTATAGATAGATGTGAATATATATATAACTTTTATCAATATATTTTAAATATATATTATTATAAATTGTTATTAATACTATCATGAGTTTTATCAGTGGCGGCTGGTGGAAAATATTTTTGGTGGGGCTTTTGATAGAGTGAGTAAAGAAAATGTTTTTGGGAGAAATGACCCCTTAAATCAGGACTTCTGGTGCAGCGCGGAGCTTTAATGCTGCGTTCAGACCCGACGCGATGCGAATATTCGCTTCGCTCTAAAGCTCCTATCGCATCGCTCTAGTCGCTCGAGTTTCACCGCAGCTGTCAGCTGTGTTTACTCGCATCATTCAAACAAGACGCGCTCGGGAGCTACAGCTACATGAACATTTTTGACTGTGATTAAATTGTAACACACGTTTCTAAACGATGCCGACGTAACAACACACTGATACCGGTTAGTAACAACCATGAGTTAATGCTTTGAGTCTGCAGACAGACGGCAGAGAAACACCTTTTAGAATGCTTGTTTTCTAAATGGAGCTTGGCTAAGCTAACGCTATATATGCTCCGACCGTCCACACTCACAACAACGGCCTACAGACATAAATAAAGCAGCGACTGTATTCTCCATGACACAGACAGTCTGTGGTTTGGACTTGTTTCACTTTTGTCTAGTTTCTGAACAGATCGTATCCGTCCCCGGCTGTTTGAAGAGCAAGCATGGGAAACAAAAGATAGCATGTACCTGTTAGCATCCAGCTAGCCATGTGAGAAGCCTCGTTGATACGTTTTGTCTTTTTCACGAGCCTGCTGTGATATATACAAATCGGGTTGGTCCGGTCCGAGGTCTTTAAGTCTCAATTTATCTCCCAAACTTCTCCTTTCCAAAGGATTGGAGAGTAGCTCTTGGGCAGACCGAGGTTCCGGCGACTCCACCTGCACACCATTCTCATCCAAATACTGCGTCACCTTGGTTACTCACGAGTCTAAACAACAACTCACGTCAACGCACGTAAGCAACGTGGGTGCCAACGTGAGCGCCCACGTGACCAAAATATTTGACGGCGCTGATTGGCTGAGATTATGTTTCGGCGGCACAGTTTACTATTGAGACTTTTGCAACGTGCTGGTTGCTGCTGTTTCGCTCGGGGGCTCCTTGCACGGCGCCCCGTAATGATAAACTAATGCCACGGGCAAGGCCAGGCAGGAAACAGGTGACTTATCAGTAACTTTAGACATCGTAACACAATTTTAAACGAGATTGTATTGTAGATTATACATTTTTGTGATACTAATTGTATGATATTTACCTTGTTCATTAAAAATTAAAATATAAATATATATTCTTTTTAAATATATATATTTTAAATATATTTTTTTTTGTATCAGGCAAGAGGTGGGGCGGCGCCCCTAGCGCCCCTATCGGCCGGCCGCCACTGAGTTTTATAATCGTTATCTGAGATCTGCCCATTAAATGTGCGTGTGTGCGTGTGCGTGCGTGCGTGTGTGCAGCCCCCCCCCCTCTCTGCAGCAGCCCTGCAGTGATCATGAGTTCTGTGGAGCACAGATGTGGTCGTCGTCTCGATGCTTCTGTCGGGCTGGGTTCGCCTCCAAGTACAGAGCCACCAAGTCTTTAGGTACGGAGCTGGAGGAGAGGCGCTCCTGAACGCATCGCACGTTCTCTAGAGACATCAGCAGTTATTCATATCATAAATGTAATATCATTCTGTGACAGGTCATCCTGACCTCAGCCCCTGATGTACTTTTCTTTCTCTGGACTTTTGGAGCTAACCATCAGTTGGTTATTTAGCTCGTTTTTCTCCCTGACAACGGTTACCTTGAAGTGTCGGTGTGTTGCAGGCGAGCCGCCGGTCTGCAGGCAGGGCTCGGCCTCTGTGACTCTGGCTGGATGTCTGCTGGCTGACAAAGGCATCGACTTCTCCACCTTACACCTCAAAGACCCCAGCTGCAAGGGCCACATGGACCCCCAGAGCCACCTGGTGACCTTCAGCTTCGACAGCAGCAACACGTGCGGGACGGAGGTCGTGGTGCGTGCTTTCCTCTCAACTTAAATCCAGTTGTTGTGTCAACCTCTTTTTCAGTTCAGGGGCCACATCAGCCACATGTGATCTTTCCAGCATATGATAAGTATGTTCCACCGTGTACTCACATCTTGTTGGAACCGTTTCGCTGTTACTCCAAGCTCATCTTGTATTGCTCCATGCGAGAATAGGCCAGTTGAGAATGTTTGAAGTGACCAACCATCTTCCTGCTTCCGGCCAACAGATCTCTTACGCTGCGCTGAGCCAACACTCCCTCGATCACAGCTAACTGCAGAGTGTGGGTTAGGGTTAACAATCCTTGTCGATCCATTGTGCGGTTAGACTGAGCATGCTGGTGATGCTTTCGTCTGAGCTCCATATGTCTGTCGTGAAGCTGATGGCTGTAATATCTGTGGCCAAGAGCTCATGGATGTGATTAGCAACGACATTGGACAGTTCAGGTAAGCACACGTCTGCTAGGCAAGGAATAACGTGGCTCAATAAGCCTACGAAATCCAACGTCCTGTACGACAGAAGACGGTTGATCATCCACTGCGACGCCTTCCATTAACTTCCGAGTAATGCCCTTTGCCTTGGGACCATCACTGGGAAGGACTTTTTTGTTCTGTGCGCTAGTGATTTGATCATACTCCGCATATTTGTCCGGGTGTTTTGATTTCAAGTGGTGGAGTAATCCGGAAGTGGTGAAAGTCTTTGCAGTTACACGCCCTCGAGAAATGTCAGCCGAACACGTTTTACAAATCGCAATCCGCGCCTCTTTCTCTGATATTTAGAAATATCTCCAAGCGGCAGACATGTTGGCTGTGAGCATGGTCGCGCGTCGCGCCGCGTTTTGATTACGTCATCACAACAACACGTTAGGTTACCAACGTAACCCTGGTCCCTGACATTCGGTGATATTTTTTTAAAGCCGAACTGATTACTTTTTCTTTCACAATGCAGAAGGACGGCAGCCAGATCGTCTACGAGAACTCCATCGTCTCGGGCAACCGCTCATCGGTCGGCGTCATCACGCGCCAAGACAAACTCAAGGTCGACTTCTCCTGCTTTTACAAACAGCCGGAGGTCAAGAGTGTGTCCTTCACTATCAGAGACAGGTGAGGGTCCTCCTGATCCTGAATGCACCACAGCTTAACATTCACAATGCTGAAGAGTGTGTGTGTGTGTGTGTGTGTGTGTGTGTGTGTGTGTGTGTGTGTGTGTGTGTGTGTGTGCGTGGTGTGTGTGTGTGTGTGTGTGTGTGTGTGTGCGTGCGTGTGTGTGTGTGTGTGTGTGTAGCTCTATGGTGCAGCACATCGTATCTGGAGAGTGGAACTACACCCTGATGATGAGCTCCTTCAGCGACGCCGGCCTCCTGAAGCCGGTCGGCCTGAACACGGAGATCAAGCTGAACCAGAGGGTCTGGCTGCAGCTGGAGGCGGAGGGGCTGGATGCCAACATGGTCGCCATGGTGACAGACTCCTGCTGGGCAACCAATCAGGCGTCACCTGATGATTCGCTGCGATACGACCTCATCATCAACGGGTGAGGAAATAAACTCTGACTGCAGGGACGCGGGAAGTCAGTCAGAGTTGGGGGTGCGGCGGTACCGCGGAGGAGTAGTTTTTTAAATATTGAAGTTAAAGCATCAATCTGGTGCACTGTGAGAGCAAAATGAAGAGATCTACGGATCCATCTCAGCACCGGATGAAACAGAACTGGAAGCAGATTTTCTTTTTCTGATATTTTGCAAATCCCTCTCCTTTTAAACGGTATTCTTGTTTTACTGTCATATCGTATTTCATAACTGTGTTTCATGTGTTCTCTCTGGCTGTCCATCTCATAATGCTCACGTAGAAACTAGCTGTCAATAGGAAATATCAATCAGAAGAATTATAATTTCATGCAAAAATCTGTCACAAAAAGAGGTTGCACATTTAAATGCAGGTGTTGTTATGGCAACGCCAGTGGCCAACAGCCACGTGTACTGCTGCAAATACGCTCAAACATGCTGTCGACACTAAAGCAGTGGCATGCCACCATTTCAGCTGACTCTTTCTCAGAAACACTGTCACATAGCATCCAGGAATCATATATTTCAGTGCTAGTTTGATGCTAAGCTAACTATGAAACACTTGAACAGACAGGACTCCGGATCAACTGTGTACTGTAAGGGTAGCTTCTATCTTCTGTCGAACAGTAAGTCAACATTTCCCAGAGAGCTTTCTTTGAAATCACCATGGTAACGCTAAAAAACATTACATTTAGATTGTATGACAAAGTGTTTATTTAATATCTCTGGCTAGCTTTAGCTACTTGCTTTAGCTTACCCCCGCGATTCAAATTACGTCAACGTAGCTGTAATTTATGCTTTGCTTACATGTTCGCATAACTTGGAAGTTTACTGACAGGTACATACCTTGTTCACCTGGCTGGTGGCTCTGGGTGTTGTGTGAGCCATCACTTGAGAATATCCGTCTTTCTAAGAAAAAATGTTCTTATGTCCATCTTCAAAAACTCTGAGTCCGACTGACAGTTTATTTTAAACATTGTCACAGCTCACAGGAGAGGTACCTGTCAGCCAATAAGACGCGTTTATTTCCATTCAACTCTCTGGTTGGGCTGGTGTCTTGCCTCTGTTGCATTCACTGAACACGGGAAATTACAATCCTGCCGTCCTCTCGTGATGAGGTTCAGGTAAAGCACGGTTAATGTATTATTGAGGCAGAATTGTCCGGGGCTACAGAAAAACATCCCGGGGCTATGGTCCTGTGTCATAACGTCATGCTGCAGCGTGAGAGCAGTGCCTTCATCGTGTTCGTTGTTGATGCCAGTTTGTGGACGGCCTGTGTGTTGACGGGACTTCTCATGCTCCCTAAATGTTTCCCCTGCCTTTCGTCAGTTCTTAAATCCTCCTTTCACAAAACTCCCATCCCTGATCTTGTCTGCGCTGAAACAGAAGAAGCACAGCGCATTATCTATATTATTTAGAGACTGCTTACACTAAAATGCTAACTCAAAAATAGTAACTCAAAATATAACTTTTGTATTGATTTGTTGAGTGAACTTTTTGGCGTTGCAGTTACAATTCTCCGCCAACAGATGGGGGTGCTGCAGCCCCCTCAGCACCCCCCCTTTCCCGCGTCCCTGTCTGACTGTTAGAACAAAGTAAACTCTGAGACTTCATCGTGTGTATTTCCTGTCTCCGGGCAGATGTCCGAACCCTGCTGATGGTACGGTGCAGATGCAGGGAAACGGACAGGGAACGTCCAGCGTGTTCTCCTTCAACATGTTCGAGTTCTCTGGAGGAAGCAGTGAAATCTACCTGCACTGCAAACTGGAGCTGTGCACACAGGGCCAGGCCTGCGCTCCGGTAAGTATTAATACACAAGTAAAAGTACTCCTTATTCATGGTGTTATATTACAGGATTATTCTCGCAGCGTAAAGGACGTTGAAGAAGACCAGTGTTTCTGATAGAAAAAGTAGATCAGCTAACGTTAACCAAAGTGTTTTTAGATGGAAGTAATCATCAAACATCCAAATACATTGATGCGCAATGTGATATTTCTGTGTTGGACCCTGAAGGCAGCATCTCCCTGGTCCAATGGGATTTCTTTTTGGGATTAAGTCAGATAATAATCTCTGTGTCAAACAAACATTTATGATTCTTACACGTTTAGTTCAGCGGGATAATCTCCACATATTAACATCTCTTTATGATTTCTGAAGTAAAAAGCTAATGTTAAGCTAAAGGAGGCTAATGTTGGGCTATAAAGGAACTACAGCACGGTCACATGACTTCACGTCACCACCGCTAAGCTAAAGGAGGCTAATGTTGGGCTATAAAGGAACTACAGCACGGTCACATGACTTCACGTCACCACCGCTAAGCTAAAGGAGGCTAATGTTGGGCTATAAAGGAACTACAGCACGGTCACATGACTTCACGTCACCACCGCTAAGCTAAAGGAGGCTAATGTTGGGCTATAAAGGAACTACAGCACGGTCACATGACTTCACGTCACCACCGCTAAGCTAAAGGAGGCTAATGTTGGGCTATAAAGGAACTACAGCACGGTCACATGACTTCACGTCACCACCGCTAAGCTAAAGGAGGCTAATGTTGGGCTATAAAGGAACTACAGCACGGTCACATGACTTCACGTCACTAATAGTTGGAATAATGTTTACAGTAGGACTCACTATAGAATATAGAATATAAAATTCCTTTATTGTCATCACACCAGGTACAACGAAATTCAAAAAAAGCAATCCTCGCAGTGCATTTCCACATAAAACGAATAAATATATATCTATATAAACATATACACACATAAACATATGCTCACACATCCATACCAACATGCATACATGCCCGCACATTATTTAAATACAGTTTACAATATAAAAAACACAGGGATGATATTTTTCATCTCTGATGTCGATCAGTTAATAATTTAATACGACTATTAAAAAGTAGTGCAGTTGCAAGTTGTAACCGTTCAGTTCTCGTATGGCTCTGGGGTAGAAACTGTTTTTCAGTCGGTTTGTCCTTGATTGACCTGTAGCGTCTACCGGAGGGCGGAAGAGCAAACAGGAAGTGTCCAGGGTGTAGGGCTGAACGATTAATCGATTTTAAATCTAAATCGCGATCAGAAGTGCCGTGCTCCACGTGCACCAGCAGAAGCTTCATGTGAGTTTAGTTCTTTCACTCGTAGCTCGGGCGCTGGAGACGGGAGCGCGTTGACACGACCTTCCTAGCCGGAGTTATGGCCGCATTTTACAATAAACTTCCGTTGGGTCGCTTCAAAACAAATATCGCAATTCGAATCGCAATATTTGTCAGAAAAATCGCAATTAGATTTTTTCCCAAAATCGGGCAGCCCTGCCAGGGTGTGAAGAGTCTGCAATTATTTTTGCCGGCTCTGTTGAGGCAACGTTGGCTGAAGAGTTCCTCCAGAGAAGGCAGTGAGCAGCCGATGACCTTCTGGGCTGCGTTGATGACCCTCTGAAGGGCTTTCCTGTCCTTTTCTTCACTGAGTGGGGTTTAAAGTGAAAGCTAACTTCCTGTCTGTGAAGCTAACTTCCTGTCTGTGAAGCTAACTTCCTGTCTGTGGAGCTAACTTCCTGTCTGTGAAGCTAACTTCCTGTCTGTGAAGCTAACTTCCTGTCTGTGAAGCTAACTTCCTGTCTGTGAGGCTAACTTCCTGTCTGTGAGGCTAACTTCCTGTCTGTGGAGCTAACTTCCTGTCTGTGATGCTAACTTCCTGTCTGTGGAGCTAACTTCCTGTCTGTGAGGCTAACTTTCTGTCTGTGAGGCTAACTTCCTGTCTGTGAAGCTAACTTCCTGTCTGTGAGGCTAACTTCCTGTCTGTGGAGCTAACTTCATGTCTGTGAGGCTAACTTCCTGTCTGTGAAGCTAACTTCCTGTCTGTGGAGCTAACTTCCTGTCTGTGATGCTAACTTCCTGTCTGTGAAGCTAACTTCCTGTCTGTGAAGCTAACTTCCTGTCTGTCTACAGAGCTGTGGGGGGGGTGCTCGCAAGAGGCGTAGATCTGCTAGATTTGCTGAAGGACCCGCTGCCCTCATCACGATGGCCTGGAGTAATTAACGAGCCTCACATGGTACGACCTTCATGCATTTGAACTAATGACATCCTCGTTGAATGACTCCAATATAAATCATGACTCATCAGTTTCCCTGCTTCTTTCCTCAGATGATTCCCGACTTTGTCTCGATTGACTTCTTTATGGTGAAAAAGAATCAAAGGGTTTAGAGGGTTGCTGCTGATATGTATTGATGACTTTGTATTTGTTAAATGTGCGCAGCCTGAAGCAGAGTGAGCTTGAGAAGGAAAACACTGAAGGGAAGCATTGAAATGTGGATTATCAAGTTGATGAAGTTAAAAGCTGTATTTCTCAGAGCACGCTGTGGTACAGATGTTTACTACGTCCAGCGTTCGTTCTTTCGCCGTGTTCCAGAGGAAGAAGTGAAATGTGCGTGCACTGCAAACTGGAGCTTACTGCTATCAGCAAACCAGAATCACAAAGATATATAATAAAGGGAGTGGATACAAACAAGAGCTTCTGTCTTTATTCCTCTTGTGTGTGTGGTGGAAATGAACCGAGACAAACTAACACATCACGATGAAATGGTGAGGAAACCTTTCCGTTATACTGAAATGAAGATTCTGGAAATAAGACAATCTGTTAGAGTTTATTCTCACAAGAAGGTGAATCGATAAAGGCAAGGCACGTTTTCATCACGAGTGTTACAACCCGGCTCCTGGGCTGCAACATAAAGCTGGGAGGCGACACGAGGGGTATGAATATAAGAACAGTTTATTCATAATAAACAAGCAAGTCATGGAACCAGCAACAGGTCCCCGAGGACACGGAGAGAGTGTCCCGAGGACACGGAGAGAGTGCCCCGAGGACACGGAGAGAGTGCCCCGAGGACACGGAGAGAGTGCCCCGAGGACACGGAGAGAGCGACTATCCGACTTGGCTCCTCTTGAATGTTCCCGGCAGGTGCAGCTCGTCCGGCACTGGAACCTGCAATCACCCACGAACAGACGGCACCCCACGTGGTGTGAGGGGTCGTCACACGATTCAAAGTGCTCTACGAGACATTAAGAGTATTAAGAAACATATTATGAAATGACATTTAAAAGCACTCATTAAAAGCAAAGGAACATGAATTAAAGTCACAGTGTGAGACACATCTGAAATGTTGAGCTCTGACTCTCAATCATTGCTCACTCTTTAGCAGAATCAGCTTCCTTTGACCTCCTTTTCTTTCTACTTTCTAGTTTAACTTATCCTTTAGTTATTTCAAGTGTTTCATGCTGAACGAACCCCCTTTGGAAAATTATAACCTGGCCCCGTCCACACGGAGACGATATCAGTTGTATCCGCTAACGTTCTGTATCCTATAGACCAGCGGTTTTCAGAGTGTGAGGCGCGCCTCCCCTGGGGGGCGCCAGAGAGCTGCAGGGGAGGCGCGGCGTGAGAAAAAAATGACGAGAAAAAGACGAGTAAAGTGACACTTGCAGACTTGTGGCTGTCTGTGGAGACCGAGTCCCCACCTCGCCAAACGCTTCGGAGCCCGAAACCGATACACTTTGATAACGGCTCCCAAAGTGGGTAAGTCTGGAGACGAAACTCCGTGTGTACGCCTTATACGATCAACTCCTGAAACGATGACGCCATAGCCCCACCTCTCCCCACCTCTCCTGCTCACCTCCGCGTCACCCGCATCATTGCTGATGCGTTTTGCCAACAACAACAACAATGGCGGATCACAGGGTTGTGTTCGTGCTCCAGACGCTACTGACCATGATACAGATGTTAGTGCAACATCTACAGCTCCTCCACCACAACCATCAGCTACAATAATAATATATTATAATATAATAATAATCATCATCATCGGTCTTATTCGCTGCTTTTGGTTTATTTTGTATATAGCGCCACTTACAGGCGCGGCATATGTACTACAGTGCCTCCAGCGGGTCGAGCGTTTTCGTTTGGACAGAAAACTTTTTCGTTTTCGTCTCCGTGTGGTAGGGGCCTTAATGTCTGCATTCCTTAGACCAGCAGTCCCGACCTTTTCCACTCAGGGCTCACTTAAGAATCTAAAAAATGTTAGCGGCCCACATTCAACCATAAACACTATGGAGGCTAAATGAAGTTCTCAGAGTACTTTTTATTTTAATTAGAAAAGGATCTGGCCACCAGTAACAAACAGACATTGTTATTACACGGTTTAGTTGAATACTCGATTCTGATTGGTCGATTCAGAACATGTGACACATTGTTAATCCAGTAGAACAGACCGATGTCATGGAGTGTAATGACTGTTGCTAAGGAGGATCGCAAAAGAAAAAGGAAAGGAGGTTCAAATCATAATAATTATTTGGCGGCCCACTTGCAATGCCTTCACAGACCACTAGAGGGCGGCATCCCACAGGTTGGGAACCGCTGCCTTAGAGGCTAAATGTCATCAACCTTTCACAATAGAGTGGCGAAGTCACGGCCATCTACTTCCGGTCCATGGGACCTTATTTCGGACAAATCATGTATTGAAGTCAACGGAGAGAGAAAACGTATCTTTCGATCCCGTTTGAATTGTGCCACGAATTACAAATATGATGTTTGTCAATCTTAAAAAATCAGTTCCATGTCAAAAAAGTCACAGTTTGTCGTAAAACTGTTGAAATATAAGATTATGAAAAATACGCAACTGGAAAGACTACAAATCCCAGCGTCGCGTACGTGATGTCACAACTGTTTTCCTCCACTGAGAGATAGCTAAGATCAGATCACTTTAACGAGATGCCTGTGCGCTTAGTACCAGGTTGTTATCATACCAGCAATGGGTCTTGCTCGTTCTTTCGCTTCCCGTCTGATGAAAGGACCTGAGGCCTGTACTACGAAGCCGGTTCAACCCTAACCTGATATGTTGGAGTTAGCCGGTCGGCCTAATCCAAAACACACGCGCTCTCGCTAAGCGGTCCTACGACGTGGGTTATCAAGTGGATCGCTCAGCCAGCCGTGTCCTATCTAGCTAGGTGTTCACATGAGAGGGGTGGGATCTGGAGCATTCGACCAATCACAGACCTGGAGGAGCTGCTGACAGCGCAGCGTCATACTTCCTGAATGAAAAGTGAACTCTAATATTAGACATGAAGAAGTTAAACTTGAAACATGACTCAAACACTTGATCAGGATCAGAGCCTCAGAGCTGCAGCTGCAAGGTGAACACAGCTGGAGCAGAGCAAGTGTTGGAATGCGTCCATCAGCAGGTTCATGATGTCACGGCCCGTCTCACACACCGCCTGACTTTCATCACCTCTGACTCAGAGTGTCCTCAACTCAACGTGTTGCTGACATAATGCTTCATCCAGTCTGTGGCGCTGAGAGTGCTGCACGGCCAGACACGCTCAGGGACTCGGATCAGAGACATGTGATACATCATGAAGTGATGTGCCGCGGACTAGACTTAGTGTACTCTGATCCGGGTACTGATGCTGACTGGACTTAGTGTACTCTGATCCGGGTACTGATGCTGACTGGACTCAGTGTACTCTGATCCGGGTACTGATGCTGACTGGACTTAGTGTACTCTGATCCGGGTACTGATGCTGACTGCACTTAGTGTACTCTGATCCGGGTTCTGATGCTGACTGGACTTAGTGTACTCTGATCCGGGTTCTGATGCTGACTGGACTTGGTGTACTCTGATCCGGGAACTGATGCTGACTGGACTTAGTGTACTCTGATCCGGGTACTGATGCTGACTGGACTTAGTGTTCTCTGATCCGGGTACTGATGCTGACTGGACTTAGTGTCTCTGATCCGGGTACTGATGCTGACTGGACTTAGTGTACTCTGATGCTGCTGGACTGGTACTGATCGGGTGATGCTGACTGGACTTAGTGTACTCTGATCCGGGTACTGATGCTGACTGGACTTAGTGTACTCTGATCCGGGTACTGATGCTGACTGGACTTGTGTACTCTGATCGGGATGATGCTGACTGGACTTGTGTACCTGATCCGGGTTCTGATGCTGACTGGACTTAGTGTACTCTGATCCGGGTACTGATGCTGACGGACTTGTGTACTCTGATCGGGTCTGATGCTGACTGGACTTGTGTACTCTGATCCGGGAACTGATGCTGACTGGACTTAGTGTACTCTGATCCGGGTACTGATGCTGACTGGACTTAGTGTACTCTGATCCGGGTACTGATGCTGACTGGACTTGGTGTACTCTGATCCGGGTTCTGATGCTGACTGGACTTAGTGTACTCTGATCCGGGTACTGATGCTGACTGGACTTAGTGTACTCTGATCCGGGTACTGATGCTGACTGGACTTAGTGTACTCTGATCCGGGTACTGATGCTGACTGGACTTGGTGTACTCTGATCCGGGTACTGATGCTGACTGGACTTGTGTACTCTGATCCGGGTCTGATGCTGACTGGACTTAGTGTACTCTGATCCGGGTACTGATGCTGACTGGACTTGGTGTACTCTGATCCGGGTACTGATGCTGACTGGACTTGTGTACTCTGATCCGGGTACTGATGCGACTGGACTTAGTGTACTCTGATCCGGGTTCTGATGCTGACTGGACTTGTGTACTCTGATCCGGGTACTGATGCGACTGGACTTAGTGTACTCTGATCGGGTTCTGATGCTGACTGGACTTGGTGTACTCTGATCCGGGAACTGATGCTGACTGGACTTAGTGTACTCTGATCCGGGTACTGATGCTGACTGGACTTAGTGTACTCTGATCCGGGTACTGATGCTGACTGGACTTGGTGTACTCTGATCCGGGTTCTGATGCTGACTGGACTTAGTGTACTCTGATCCGGGTACTGATGCTGACTGGACTTAGTGTACTCTGATCCGGGTTCTGATGCTGACTGGACTTAGTGTACTCTGATCCGGGTCTGATGCTGACTGGACTTAGTGTACTCTGATCCGGGTACTGATGCTGACTGGACTTAGTGTACTCTGATCCGGGTCTGATGCTGACTGGACTTAGTGTACTCTGATCCGGGTACTGATGCTGACTGGACTTAGTGTACTCTGATCCGGGTCTGATGCTGACTGGACTTAGTGTACTCTGATCCGGGTACTGATGCTGACTGGACTTAGTGTACTCTGATCCGGGTACTGATGCTGACTGGACTTAGTGTACTCTGATCCGGGTACTGATGCTGACTGGACTTAGTGTACTCTGATCCGGGTACTGATGCTGACTGGACTTAGTGTACTCTGATCCGGGTACTGATGCTGACTGGACTTGGTGTACTCTGATCCGGGTTCTGATGCTGACTGGACTTAGTGTACTCTGATCCGGGTACTGATGCTGACTGGACTTAGTGTACTCTGATCCGGGTTCTGATGCTGACTGGACTTAGTGTACTCTGATCCGGGTACTGATGCTGACTGGACTTAGTGTACTCTGATCCGGGTTCTGATGCTGACTGTACTTAGTGTACTCTGATCCGGGTACTGATGCTGACTGGACTCAGTGTACTCTGATCCGGGTACTGATGCTGACTGGACTTAGTGTACTCTGATCCGGGTACTGATGCTGAGGCAGATATTTAAGAGCTTTCTTAACGCTAATGTTATAATAGGGCTGGTTTGCTTTCACTCTCTGCACGGAGGCTCAGTCTCTGGTACATTTTATATTCAAAGCCATGTTAGGGAAACTTCCATCTTATATCTGCTCCCTGATCTCACGGAGAATTGTAAGTGGCTGCTGCCTGAGATCGAATGCTGTGGTTTTATTAAATGAGCAGCTGCTAGGACTGTCTGAGGGAAGCAGCTTCTAGATGCAGCTCCTCTGTCTTGAGCAGTCTGCACATTAAATGGAAACTGAACAATCTGGTGCCACTAAATGTTTTTAAAGCTCGGTTGGATGCTGCTCAATCGGAAGCTGTTGGTACCTGCTCATGTGGATCGTTTTGTAAGTGATGCTGTATGATGTCCTTTTGTTGTTCTGTTGATGTGTTTATTAGAGCTGTCAAACGATTACAATTTTTAATCAGATTAATCACAACTTAAACATTTATTAATCATGATTAATCACCATTCGAACTATGTCCAAAATATGTCATTTATTTATGTGTATTGTTGTGGGAATGGAAAGATAAATGAAAGATGCTTTATTAGGGTCTTGCGGGCCCGCATCAAGTGAAGTCACGGGCCGCATCAAGCGAAGTCACGGGCCGCATCAAGCGAAGTCACGGGCCGCATCAAGTGAAGTCACGGGCCGGATCAAGTGAAGTCACGGGCCGGATCAAGTGAAGTCACGGGCCGCATCAAGTGAAGTCACGGGCCGCATCAAGTGAAGTCACGGGCCGGATCAAGTGAAGTCACGGGCCGCATCAAGCGAAGTCACGGGCCGCATCAAGTGAAGTCACGGGCCGCATCAAGTGAAGTCACGGGCCGCATCAAGTGAAGTCACGGGCCGGATCAAGTGAAGTCACGGGCCGATCAAGTGAAGTCACGGGCCGCATCAAGTGAAGTCACGGGCCGGATCAAGTGAAGTCACGGGCCGCATCAAGTGAAGTCACGGGCCGCATCAAGTGAAGTCACGGGCCGGTTCAAGTGAAGTCACGGGCCGCATCAAGTGAAGTCACGGGCCGGATCAAGTGAAGTCACGGGCCGCATCAAGTGAAGTCACGGGCCGCATCAAGTGAAGTCACGGGCCGGATCAAGTGAAGTCACGGGCCGCATCAAGTGAAGTCACGGGCCGGTTCAAGTGAAGTCACGGGCCGGATCAAGTGAAGTCACGGGCCGCATCAAGTGAAGTCACGGGCCGCATCAAGTGAAGTCACGGGCCGGATCAAGTGAAGTCACGGGCCGCATCAAGTGAAGTCACGGGCCGGATCAAGTGAAGTCACGGGCCGCATCAAGTGAAGTCACGGGCCGCATCAAGTGAAGTCACGGGCCGCATCAAGTGAAGTCACGGGCCGGATCAAGCGAAGTCACGGGCCGCATCAAGTGAAGTCACGGGCCGCATCAAGTGAAGTCACAGGCCGCATCAAGTGAAGTCACGGGCCGCATCAAGTGAAGTCACGGGCCGCATCAAGTGAAGTCACGGGCCGGATCAAGTGAAGTCACGGGCCGCATCAAGTGAAGTCACGGGCCGGATCAAGCGAAGTCACGGGCCGCATCAAGCGAAGTCACGGGCCGCATCAAGTGAAGTCACGGGCCGCATCAAGTGAAGTCACGGGCCGCATCAAGTGAAGTCACGGGCCGCATCAAGTGAAGTCACGGGCCGCATCAAGTGAAGTCACGGGCCGCATCAAGTGAAGTCACGGGCCGCATCAAGTGAAGTCACGGGCCGCATCAAGTGAAGTCACGGGCCGCATCAAGTGAAGTCACGGGCCGCATCAAGTGAAGTCACGGGCCGCATCAAGTGAAGTCACGGGCCGCATCAAGTGAAGTCACGGGCCGCATCAAGCGAAGTCACGGGCCGGATCAAGCGAAGTCACGGGCCGGATCAAGTGAAGTCACGGGCCGCATCAAGTGAAGTCACGGGCCGCATCAAGTGAAGTCACGGGCCGCATCAAGCGAAGTCACGGGCCGGATCAAGCGAAGTCACGGGCCGCATCAAGTGAAGTCACGGGCCGGTTCAAGTGAAGTCACGGGCCGGATCAAGTGAAGTCACGGGCCGCATCAAGTGAAGTCACGGGCCGGTTCAAGTGAAGTCACGGGCCGCATCAAGCGAAGTCACGGGCCGCATCAAGTGAAGTCACGGGCCGGATCAAGCGAAGTCACGGGCCGGATCAAGCGAAGTCACGGGCCGCATCAAGCGAAGTCACGGGCCGCATCAAGCGAACCAGCTGGACCCAGGGGAACCAGCTGGACCCAGGGGAATAGCACAACATTAAGGCCTATCCTATCACTTCACAAACCAGCTCTCAAAGTGTTGGACAGAACACCTAAGCTATACCACTATTGCAAAATCCTGGACGAACAGAACCTGCTCCGCTGGAACATCTTTGTAAACACCCTGATGCATGTCTCACGCACCCCACTGCTGTAATAGCATCATGAGAGTAATTAACGAAACGTTGCTGATTATAATAAATATAATTTATCCAATCAATATTTTTATTAATAGTTACCCAAAAGAAGAGTGATTCAAGTCCATGTCTGATTTAGCTGCATTCTGTATCAGAGGTATCTGTACCAAGACGCCGCCGGAGGCCCTTTAAGCCCACATTAAATACATACATACATAATTACATAAATAAATACATTAAAAAAATATGCCTATGAAATAAATTCTGAAACAAATAAACGAGGCAATATATAAAAATATAAATACACATTTATTTATTTCAGGGGACTTTTATTATTATTATTATTATGAAATAAAAGTCCCCTGAAATAAATAAATGTGTTTTTAAATGTACAGCCTTGGTTTGTTTTAAACTGCTGCAACTAAAATGTCCCAAATTGGGATCAATTTAGCACATGTTATCTTATTAGGAGTTCGAACATTACACGTTCATTTCAAACCAGCATTTAAGCCGTATTAACACGAGTGTTAGGAGTGCTGGGGATTCCCACAGTCCCTGAACGCACCACGCCGGAACTCCCTGTTGTTTTCCGGTCTGAGATTCTTATTTAACTTCAGGAACATTTGGACCTCAAGAGTTTCAGTACATATAATATAAATATAAGAATATACACATATACATATATATATATATTTAAACTGCATTTAAACAGTTAAACAGGATGAACGCGATGCAGCTGCTGAACAGGGTCCGCATGCGCGGTGAGTACAAGTACTAATACACACTGTACACACACTCTGTTACAGTACAAGTAATAATCCACACACTAATACCCATTACAGTTAAAGTAGCCTACTAATATACACACTGTATTAAAGTTAAGGTACTAATACACACTCTACACACACTCTGTTATACTACAAGTAATAATACACACTCTGTGTACACACTCTGTTACACTACAAGTAATAATACACACTCTGTGCACACACTCTGTTACACTACAAGTACTAATACACACTATAATACACACACTCTGTTACACTACAAGTAATAATACACACTCTGTTACACTACAAGTACTAATACATACTCTAATACACACACTCTGTTACACTGCAAGTACTAATACACAATACACATTACAGTTAAAGTAGCCTACTAATATACACACTGTATTAAAGTTAAAGCACTAATACACAATGTATACACACTGTATTCAAGTTAAAGTACTAATACACACTGTATACATACTGTATTCACGTTAAAGTACTAATACACACTGTATACATACTGTAGTTGAGTTGTAGTGTTACTGTAATGATGATTAACGAACTCTGTAAAAACTGCAATTCTGTCGTAATACTAACGAGAATATTGTGTGCGTGTGTGTGTGTGTCTGTGCGTGTGTGTGTGCGTGCGTATGTGTGTGGTGTATGTGTGTGTGCGTGCGTGTGTGTGTCGCATGTGTGTGTGTGTGTGCGTCTGCATGTGTGTGTGTGGTGTGGCGTCTGCGTGTGTGTGTGTGTGTGCGTGTGTCAGGCCTCCATGTGTGTGTCCCCTCAATGACCTTTGACCTCAGGAAGGTGGAACTACTTCCTCTCGATCACAGGAAGTTGACCTTCGACTCTCAGAGCGTCTGCAGAGAGCTGCAGGAGAACGGTGAGGAACACCTGATACATATATATAATATATATATATATATATATATATATATGTATTTCATTTATTGATGTATAAAATAGTATTTTTTACTTATCATATATTGATATAGATATTTAAATATGATCAATGTATTAATAATGAAGAAGTGATGTTTGAAGTAAATCTGTATATTAAAGTATATGTAATGTGTGTATTTGTACTCTCAGGCTTTGAGAAGCGGCAGGCGGAGCTCGTCGTCTCGGCTCTCGTCTCTCTGACGGCCGCAAACATGGACATCGTTTACAGAGACATGGTGACCAAATCCCACCAGGTGAGTACTGCTGAGAGTACACAGAGTACTCAGATACTGTTACATGGTGACCAAATCCCACCAGGTGAGTACTGCTGAGAGTACACAGAGTACTCAGATACTGTTACATGGTGACCAAATCCCACCAGGTGAGTACTGCTGAGAGTACACAGAGTACTCAGATACTGTTACATGGTGACCAAATCCCACCAGGTGAGTACTGCTGAGAGTACACAGAGTACTCAGATACTGTTACATGGTGACCAAATCCCACCAGGTGAGTACTGCTGAGAGTACACAGAGTACTCAGATACTGTTACATGGTGACCAAATCCCACCAGTAACAGTACTCAGATAATCATAGTATTAGGAGTGTTAGTAGGATTGCCAGTATGAGAGTACTGACGGTATAACGGCATTGTGTCCCAGGAGATCGCCCTGCAGCAGATGTTTTCTCACCTCGACTCCATCAGGAAGGACATGGTGATTTTGGAGAAAAGCGACTTCGCCAACCTGCGATCAGAAAACTCCGTAAATATTCATTTTTTCGCCTAAAGTTAAAAAGTAAATTTTATTTTTTTAAACATTTTTAAATATTTCCTCAGAATGTTTTATTTCAGACTTTTTGCTTTTCTTGTAGAAAATGAAGCGCGAGTTGGAGCAGATCCAAAACCGACTGAAGGTCAGACTTGATAGTATTTCACAGCTCACTGTCTGATATATAAATACATCATATTTCACTCTGAATCTAATGCCCTGAGGCGTTTCAGGAGGAGAGTCGGAAAGTCCGAGCGGAGACGAAACTGGACATCAACCTGGAGAGCAGCCGCATGGCCGACGTGGTGGGACTAATACTACACAATATTCACTAATACTCACGAAATACTCACAAATATTTAAAAAATACTCAAAATATTTATAAAATACTCGTAAAATATTTAAAAAATACTCAAAATATTTATAAAATACTCATAAAATATTTATAAAATACTCATTAAATATTTTAAAAAAATACTCCTAAAATATTTATAAAATACTCAAAAAATATTTAAAAAATACTCAAAATATTTTATAAAATACTCAAAAAATATTTAAAAAATACTCAAAATATTTATAAAATACTCATAAAATATTTTTAAAATACTCATTAAATATTTTAAACATAGTCCTAAAATATTTATAAAATACTCAAAAATATTTAAAAAATACTCAAAATATTTAAAAAATACTCAAAATATTTATAAAATACTCATAAAATATTTATAAAATACTCATTAAATATGTATAAAATATTTATAAAATACTCTACTCTAATACTACTATTAAAGGTGGGGTAGGTACGTTTGAGAAACCGGCTCGAGATCGCTAGAATTTGAAAATACACAACCGGAGAAAATCAGCCACTTCCTCTCAGAGCCCCGCCCCCAACACACACGCACGCGCACGTGACCAATGAGGGCAGGAGATACATTTGTGCCCCGATGGAAGTCTGACAGGCAGGCAGGCCGTCCAATCGGATTGGTTGTACTTTTCACAGTATCACGGCTTCTACAGATGACATTTCTTTATGGATTTGTTGTCAAAGCTCTTCAGATATTCATCGCTATCGGGACGCTCAGAGCATTCCACGGAATATAACGAGTGTACCTCGAGCCGGTTTCTCAAACGTACCTACCCCACCTTTAAATATGTATAAATACTCATACAATATTTATAAAATACTTTAAAAATACCCATAAAATATTTATAAAATATTTATATTATATTTTATTTGTATTTTTGGGGAAAATTCTGCAAAGCAATTTTTGGACATTTAATAATTTTTACAAGGTATTTTAACAATTTCCTCCGTGAACAACTAATATTTAAAGTTAATATCAACGTTTGTTCTCGTACATTTCAGTTTAAATTGGCAGAATATCTAATTATTGATGATTTTATAATCGCAGACAACAGTCGTTTTTCTCCTGAAATAACCTTTTAAAGTCTCAGAGAATATTTAATATTCCTCTCCTCACATACTTGAATATATGTATACTATAGCATCTCCCAAAGTGGCTCAATGACGACTCCCGTCTCAATCATTCTGCTCTCCATTACGAGTGGCTGTTTGTGATATCTTTGGACTGCTTCATAACGAGTGAATAAAAGACGTGTGTTTCCAGTTCAGCGATCAGGAGAAGAAGCTTCTGGAGGCGAGCAGCGACTTCCACCACAAGGTCAACACTCTTATATATTCACACTGATGAAGATCACATCGTCGTCATCATCAAACACATTGCTGACTCTTTCAAAGACAGTCCTGTTCCCCGTGTAACTTCTCAACACGTGGTCTCTTATGATTCCTGTGATGTTGTCATGTTTTGTCGAGCACTGTGTGACTGTGTGAGCGCTTTGTCCTCTCCTCTCCTCTCCCCTCCTCTCCTCTCCTCTCCTCTCCCCTCCCCTCCTCTCCTCTCCCCTCCTCTCCTCTCCTCTCCTCTGCCCTCCTCTCCTCTCCCCTCCTCTCCTCTCCCCTCCCCTCCTCTCCTCTCCCCTCCTCTCCTCTCCTCTGCCCTCCTCTCCTCTCCCTCTCCTCTGCCCTCCTCTCCTCTCCTCTCCTCTCCCTCCTCTCCTCTCCTCTCCTCCCCTCCTCTCCTCTCCTCTTGAGGATGCTCTCTCCGTTTGTCAGAAAGCGGATCTGGAGCACGACAACATGGAGATCAACAGAAAGATCGACCTGCAGGTGGCGTCGCTGAAGACCCTGCTGGAGTCTCTGAAGCTGGAGACCGTCCGCTACCTCGCAGGTACACCGTGTACTCTACTGTGTACTTCTACTGTGTACTCTACTGTGTACTCTACCGTGTACTCTACCGTGTACTCTATACTGTGTACTCTACCGTGTACTCTCTACCGTGTACTCTACCGTGTACTTCTACTGTGTACTCTACTGTGTGCTCTACCGTGTACTCCTACCGTGTACTCTACCGTGTACTCTACTGTGTACTTCTACTGTGTACTCTACTGTGTACTCTACCGTGTACTCCTACCGTGTACTCTACCGTGTACTCCTACCGTGTACTCTACCGTGTACTCTACCGTGTACTCTATACTGTGTACTCTACTGTGTACTCTACCGTGTACTCCTACCGTGTACTCTACCGTGTACTCTGTGTACTTCTACTGTGTACTTCAGATATACTGTGTACTCTACTCTGTACTCTACCGTGTACTCTACTGTGTACTTCAGATATACTGTGTACTTCAGATATACTGTGTACTCTACTGTGTACTTCAGATATACTGTGTACTCTACCGTGTACTTCAGATATACTGTGTACTCTACTGTCTACTTCTACTATGTACTTCAGATATACTGTGTACTCTACTGTCTACTTCTACGGTGTACTTCAGATATACTGTGTACTCTACGGTGTACTTCAGATATACTGTGTACACAGCATGAAGCAGGTACTCAGATACTGTAGTATTTCATAGATATTTGACGAGGAATTAATTCGGAATATTATGAGATTAAAATCATAATTTACATAGGAAAGGGAAATATGAAATATAATACGACGTTCCCTCGGATATTTGCAATTTAAATACGACTTTATACTTATGTTTGCTTCACGTAATACGAGGCTTTTCTCTCTCGTATAACTGTGACTTTATTCTCCTAATATTAAAACATTATTATTTTACAAATACTATGAGTTTTCATTTTGAGATATTGTGAAAATATCTTGAGTGAAATTCTGTCTTCACGTGAAATGTTCCCGTTCCCTGCCGTCGGACTCGGGGTGGACGGCAGTCTGTAATATGTGCAATAAAATGTGAAATGAAATAATACAGTGATGATAGTGATGAACGTTGATGTGTTCCCTGCAGCGACCGTGTTCTCCTGCCTGGCCATCGCTCTGGGAGTCTACCGGCTGTGGAGGTGAAGAAGAAGAAGAAGAAGAAGAAGCTAAATTATTCAAGATGAAACTAAATATTAAATAAGCATTTACAGAAATATTATTCAAAGTAAAGGTGGGGAAGGTAGATCCCTTCAGAAACTCTCAACGTCCCGATAGCAATGAATATCTGAAGTGCTTTGAAGCCGTGGCGCTGTAGAGAGCTCGACCAATCATCTGAGCCGGCTGAAGTAGCTGGACGGCCTGCCTGCCTGTCAGCCTTCCATCGGGGCACACACTGCCCTCTGCCCTCATTGGTCACGTGCGCGTTGGGGGAGGGGCTCCGTGAGGAAGTCTGAAGGAAGGGGCAGATTGTTTTCGGCCGCGTACTTTCAAATTCTCGCGCACTCGAGCTGCTCCTCCGTTCTTACCTCCCCCACCTTTCATGATGATCTGAAGCCACGTGAGAAAAGGAACGGATACTTTTATATTTTATGCAACATAAGAACTAAATAATAAGTCAACTGTATTATTTGATTCGTTTTTGTTTTTAATGTAAAATTATGTTTTCTTCCAAATTGAAGATCTGTTTGCTGGAAATATTATTTATGATTTATTATAATATGTTTCTGTGATGTTTCTTAAACACTAATAAACGTTTCTACTCAAATTAAAGAGTGATGTTTGTTAACACACACACACACACAGAGACCCCACACACACACACACAGAGACCCACACACACACACAGAGAGACCCACACACACACACAGAGACCCACACACACACACAGAGACCCACACACACACACACCCCTTTCACACCAAGGCTTCTCCCGTTCTAGAGCTTTTCAGGTTCAGAACCGGTTCAGCTCCCGCTCTGTTCACACCGCTCAGAGCCCGACTGGTGCTGCGTCCTGACGTAACCCGCTTCATAAAGCCAAACCGCGCGGAAACCCCTCACATCGACAACAGCAACGATGGCAGATTGTATTGAAGCGCTACTCGTTTTGCTCCGTCGAAACGAAATGGAAGAAATGGGACGACTTTACTTCCAACTTTACAGTCGTTACATGCTACATTCAAAAGTTCTTTACAATCACCGTAGGAGAAAGGTAAATATACGTCCTATTCGATGGCGTTAGAGCGAGCTGCTGTTAGCCTCTGCATGCGCCAAGCTCAACATACCCAGCTTTGCAGCATTACTTTGGTGTAACATTACAACTGATTGATTTCTAGCCGACAACTTTTTGGTGCTTGAAACGAAGCGGATTCCGGAGCTTAGAGGCGGCTCCGCTGCGGTGTGAACATGAACAAATTGTGCTTTTCAAGCTGCTACTGAAGCCTTCCGAGTGAATCTCCAGAACTCCGACACCTCCTCATCTCCACCGCTCCCATGCTTTCTTTTGTGTTGCCATAAGTTAGTCTCCCTGCGTTGGTGCGCGGGGCTAATGCTAATAATGCTAATGCTAATAATGCTAATCCCACAAATATAATGGCGGCTTCACAAAACTTTTCAGAGTTTTACGGGGCGTGGTTTGCAATTCGCCCAGCCAATAGAAATTGGTACTTTTTTCTCCCCAGGAGAGAACCACCTCTCTAGCTGGGACGGGAAAGGGGGGTAAAAGTTCCCGACACCAAGTACTCTTTTTGGTGTGAACGCAAAATAATAGGCGCGTTCACACCGCAGTACTTTCCCCACAAAGGTTCATCAGAACTCTTTAGCTCTCATGAACTAAGCACAGATCGCGTTCACACCAGAATGAGTTCCCGAGGGAAGATTAGGCAAATTAAGCCGCTGACGTCACTTCTTCTTCTTCTGCTTTGGGTTTACTGGCAGGCCGCAACCCACTTCACGGCGTATACTGCCCCCGGAAGCCCCCGGAGTCGGGGAAGGCTTCAGTAGCAGCTGCTGGGAGTCCCAGCAGCTGCTACTGAAGCCTTCCGAGTAAATCTCCAGAACGCCGACACCTCCTCATCTCCACCGCTCCCACGTTTTATTTTGTGTTGCCATAAGTTAGTCTCTCTGCGTTTCTGCGCTGGGCTAATGCTAATAATGCTAATAATGCTAATAATGCTAATGTGCTAATGCGAGGATAATAAAATGGCGGCTCTACAAAACATTTCAGAGTTTTACGGGGCGTGGTTTGCAATCCGCCAGCCAATCAGAACTGGGGCACTTGTTTCCCGCCAGGAGAGCACCACCTCTCAGCAGGCACGCAACATGGGGGTAAAAGTTCCCGGCACTAAGTACTCTTTTTGGTGTGAACGCAACATCGGGGGTACCAACGGAACTAAACGGGGAGGCACTCCGGTGTGAACGCGACATCGGGGGTACCAACGGAACTAAACGGGGAAGGCACTCCGGTGTGAACGCGCCGAGTGCTTCTAAAATCGTTTTGTCAGAAAACTGTAAAAAAAAATTCTCTTTTTCCTTCCAATTTGTTATTATTTACAATAGGCGCTTTCACTCCGGAGGAAGGATGCTCCAAAGCCACTATTTCAAGTATGCTACGTCATCGAGTCCCGCCGAAGGACTGTTCCAATGTCCAGGATGCTTGGAATTCTACCGAAGCCGGGGTCCTTCGTAGCGAGAAATGTCTAGGCTGCACATGTGTATCCTCCGGTCTTAAAATACCCACAATGCTTTGCGCACGGACCGATTCCCAAATCTTTCTCGGAAATCACGCTCCATTTAAGGCGGGGCCTCGCATATGACGTACACCTGCACACCTGTTCCACCATTCTGAAGCAAGTGACTCGGAAGACACGTCCTACCGAGGACGCGTCCTCGACATTGAGAAACACCCCGTGTGGTATCTTGGCATGGCTGTAGCCGACCCCAGCCATACCCTGGAGCCGCCACTGCATCCGACGCACACTTGCTAGCCTGTTCCATTCTCCGTATGAAAGGAAGGATTCTTGCCTTTGATGGACCTGACTCGGAAGACATGTCCTACCAAGGAAGCGTCCTCGACATTGAGAAACACCCCGTGTGGTATCTTGGCATGGCTGTAGCCGACCCCAGCCATACCCTGGAGCCGCCACTGCATCCGACGCACACTTGCTAGCCTGTTCCATTCTCCGTATGCAAGGAAGGATTCTTGCCTTTGATGAACCTGACTCGGAAGACATGTCCTACCAAGGAAGCGTCCTCGACATTGAGAAACATCCGCACACAAATGACATGAGGCAGGGTCGTAGGTCGTAACGAGGTTTACGAATATTTTACAGATTTTAATCTTTTTTCAGGTATTTTAAACGTTTCCTCGTGGACGTCCCGGAATCGTTCTCATTTGTATTCCAACAGTCTTTTTGGGATCTTTCAAACTACTGTTGAGATATGTTCCTGCATTAAACGCCTCCGTTTGAATTCAGGAAACTGCGTGTAGTGGAAATAAAAGACTCGGGAACAGAGAAACTGTAAATGAACTCAACCTTTATTTTGAAAACCTTGGCGTCACACACTCTTGATTGAAGGAAAAGGAAACAGGAAGTGGCTCCTCGGCGACGCTTACCTGACAGGAAGTTCCCCGACGTTAAATCAACGGTAAATCACAATCACTGTCACACCAGAGGTACCAAAAAATACTTTAATTTATAAATTAAATCATGTACATCTGAGCCACAAACAGACTTCTTGAGTTCACAGAAACAACGGGAGGATCCAAAATACCAAAACGTATTCAAGCTTATGTAAAAGAGCTTTTCCTTAAAATCAGAAAAGCAGCGTCACGCGTCCTCGCTCCGGCCCGCGTCCTCGCTCCGGCCCGCGTCCTGGCCCGCGTCCTCGGCCCGCGTCCTCGCTCTGGCCCGCGTCCTCGCTCCGGCCCGCGTCCTGGCCGCCCGCGTCCTGGCCCGCGTCCTCGCTCTGGCCCGCGTCCTCGCTCTGGCCCGCGTCCTGCCCGCTCTGGCCCGCGTCCTCGCTCTGACCGCGCCTCGCTCAGACGGCCCTCGCTCCGGCCCTCCTCGCTCGGACCCTCTTCACTCGGACACGCCGCCGTTAAAACCTCCGCCTCCTCGCTCTTCACCACAGGAAGTGAACACGCCATGGGCTCGGCCACTTCCTGTTTCACTTTGGCGAACGCACAGGAAGTCCTGCCCCCTTGCTCTTCTCTTCTTCTTCTTCTGTCTTAATGAAGGCGGTCAGCGGGTGCTCCGTCAGCAGCTTGCTGGGCGACGGCGTCACGTCCACGTACGACGACGTCTGAGGAGACAAGAGGTCACGGCCAATCAGCATCCAGGGTTACACATCATGTTGTTTATTTATCTGTTTCTCTGTTACTTACGTTTTTATAATCTTCAAAACAGGCGGGGTGGAAGTTCTGCGGCGAGAGTTGGAACAGAGGTTATCATGTGACCAATGTTGGGTCAGATAATATTTTACAGAAACTTAGCCGAGGAAAAAAAGGATGAAAATATTAATGTTGAACAATCCAGATTGTACTAAATGTTTTCAGTGACCTCATTTGGAAATACTCCTGACATGAACCAAAATGATTCTGATAGCCGCGTTCTCAATATTTGGGAGCTTGTACTTAGTGTCTGAGGTGTTGCTCTGACCTTGTCGTCGACCCTGACGGCGTCCTTCAGGAACCAGTCCTCCTCCTCCTCCACCCAGTACGTCTCAAACGGCTCCTGGCAGATCTCACACAGCTGGGGGGGGGGCAGGGGGTCAGTGGTGATGGAGCAGATGATACATGCTGTTCTCTACATCTCTCATTGTGTCTGTTCCACAGCACTGAAACACTACCAAGTGTCTGAACAGCTTTCAAATCTAACCTGCTCCCCCCCGTTAGAAAGCATGCTCTGCCCCGAGAGGCTCCAGCAGCATGCTCTGGACCCACAGCATGCTCTGCCCCGAGAGGCTCCAGCAGCATGCTCTGGACCCACAGCATGCTCTGGACCCACAGCATGCTCTGCCCCGAGAGGCTCTGGACCCACAGCATGCTCTGGACCCACAGCATGCTCTGCCCCGAGAGGCTCCAGCAGCATCCTCTGGACCACAGCATGCTCTGGACCCACAGCATGCTCTGCCCCGAGAGGCTCCAGCAGCATCCTCTGGACCCACAGCATGCTCTGGACCCACAGCATGCTCTGCCCCGAGAGGCTCCAGCAGCATCCTCTGGACCCACAGCATGCTCTGGACCCACAGCATGCTCTGCCCCGAGAGGCTCCAGCAGCATCCTCTGGACCCACAGCATGCTCTGGACCCACAGCATGCTCTGGACCCACAGCATGCTCTGCCCCGAGAGGCTCTGGACCCACAGCATGCTCTGCCCCGAGAGGCTCCAGCAGCATGCTCTGGACCCACAGCATCCTCTGGACCCACGCATGGTCTCCCTCCCCCCCCCTCCCACCTCTCAAATGGACCTGACTTTGACTAATAATGGGTAAAGCCGGCTGACCTCCCTCACGGCGTCCTTGGTGGCCTTCACGCTCTGGAACTCCTTCTCCTTGGCGGCGGCTTGGCTCTTCTGCACCTCCTCCTCGTTCACTTTCTCGAAGAAGGTGCTCTTCGCTCGCTCCTCCAGATCCGCGATCTCCTCGAACTCCACCCAGTCCTGGGGAGGGTCAGCGTTAATGTGTGCGTCGTGCTGACAACATGTTTCAGACATCCTACCCGATGCAACTGAAGTTACTTCTTTTCCACATGGTTCAAAAAGGCCGGCAAAAGAATTTAATACATTTTTAGAAAATAAAGAAATTCAGACATTTTTATAAAGATTTTCTGAAATTGTTCTGATATTTTTGATCACCCTCCGTCCTTGGTGTGCGTGTGTGTGTGTATGTGTGTGTGTGTGTGTGTGTGTGTGTGCGCTCACCCTCAGCCCGTAGTACCAGCGTCTGTGTGTGATCCTCTTCCCGACCACCTTCCCCGCGTGGTTCTGTCTGAAGTGCCAGTCCAGGTGATCTGCGTACAGGTCCGTCTGCTTGGCCGTGAACCTCATGCTGCACAGGCAGCACTGGTTCCCCGAGTACAGCCGCAGCACCACGCACTCGTACCGCCTGCAGAGAGACGTGGTATTTATACTCTGACACACACACACACACACACACACACACACACAGTAGAGAGACAAGGAGAAGCACTCACAGTTTCATGTGGTCCACTTTGAATCCGGTGAGGTCTGGGAGGTTTTCGTCCTCTTCCTCTTCCGCCTCCTCTTCCTCCTCCTCCACCGCCACAGGGGGCGCTGCAGGCAGAACCAGCACGGGCTCTGCAGAGAGACAACAACAACATCTCAGTCAGAGCGATCAGCAGAGAGGCGAGGCCCCTCCCCTTCCCGAGGCGAGGCCGCTCCCCCTGCCGAGGCGAGGCCCCTCCACCTTCCGAGGCGAGGCCCCTCCCCCTTCCGAGGCGAGGCCCCTCCCCTTTCCGAGGCGAGGCCCCTCCCCTTTCCGAGGCGAGGCCCCTCCCCCTTCCGAGGCGAGGCCCCTCCCCCTTCCGAGGCGAGGCCCCCTCCCCCTTCCCGAGGCGAGGCCCCTCCCCCTTCCCGAGGCGAGGCCCCTCCCCCTTCCGAGGCGAGGGACCTTAATTCTGAAAAAGTCTGTATTGAAGTTGATGGAGAGACAGTTATCTGTGGATCCCGTTTGAATCGTGCCACGACCTTCACACGGGATGCTTGTCGATTTAAAAGATCATCGTTTCAAGTAAAAAAAATAACAATGTCGTAAAACTGAATGAACGACAACTCTGGCCTCGCAGAACAACTCACACGATGGCCCACTACTGTCTGTCAACAAAACGATTGACTCCCCTCACTATCACCCTCACTATCACCCTCACTATCACCTTCACTACCACCCTCTCACCTTCACTATCACCCTCATCACCCTCACCATCACCTTCACTACACCCTCTCACCCTTCACTATCACCCTCTCACCCTCACCATCACCTTCACTACACCCTCTCACCTTCACTACACCCTCTCACCTTCACTATCACCCTCTCACCTTCACTATCACCCTCTCACCCTCACTATCACTATCACCCTCTCACCTTCACTATCACTCTCTCACCTTCACCATCACTATCACCCTCTCACCATCACCCTCACTATCACTATCACCCTCACTCTCACCCTCTCCCCTCACTATCACCCTCTCACCTTCACTATCACCTTCACTATCACTCTCTCACCTTCACTATCACCCTCTCACCCTCACCATCACCCTCACTATCACTATCACCCTCACTATCACCCTCTCCCCCTCACTATCACCTTCACTATCACTCTCTCACCTTCACTATCACCCTCTCACCTTCACTATCACTCTCTCACCTTCACTATCACCCTCTCACCTTCACTATCACCCTCACCCTCTCACCCTCACCTCACTATCACCCTCTCACCCTCACTATCACCCTCTCACCCTCATCCTCACCTCTCACCCTCACCTCACCCTCTCACCCTCACCATCACCCTCTCACCCTCACTATCACCCTCTCACCTTCACTATCACCCTCTCACCCTCACTATCACCCTCTCACCCTCATCCCTCACTCTCACCCTCATCCTCACTCTCACCCTCTCACCTTCACTATCACCCTCTCACCTTCACTATCACCCTCTCACCTTCACTATCACCCTCTCACCTTCACCCTCACCCTCTCACCTTCACTATCACCCTCACCTCACCCTCACTATCACCCTCTCACCTCACTATCACCCTCTCACCCTCACTATCACCCTCTCACCTCACTATCACCCTCTCACCTTCACTACCACCCTCTCACCCTCACTATCACCCTCTCACCCTCACTATCACCCTCTCACCTCACTATCACCCTCTCACCCTCACTATCACCCTCTCACCCTCACTATCACCCTCTCACCCTCACTATCACCCTCTCACCCTCACTATCACCCTCTCACCCTCACTATCACCCTCTCACCCTCACTATCACCCTCTCACCCTCACTATCACCCTCTCACCCTCACTATCACCCTCTCACCCTCACTATCACCCTCTCACCCTTCACTATCACCCTCTCACCTCACTACACCCTCTCACCCTCACTATCACCCTCTCACCCTCACTATCACCCTCTCACCCTCACTATCACCCTCTCACCCTCACTATCACCCTCTCACCCTCACTATCACCCTCTCACCCTCACTATCACCCTCTCACCCTCACTATCACCCTCTCCCCCTCACTATCACCCTCTCACCCCTCACTATCACCCTCTCCCCCTCACTATCACCCTCTCCCCCTCACCATCACCCTCTCCCCCTCACTATCACCCTCTCACTATCACCCTCTCCCCCTCACTATCACCCTCTCACCCTCTCAATCACCACAATGAAACACGTCCAGGAGAACGTCGTGCAGAGCTGCCTTCCTCTGATTCCCTCTGAACTGCCTGGTCTCTTTAATGTCAACCATTAGTGCAGATAGCGTGAAGCAGAACAGATCGCAGATGCTAATGTAGCGTTAGCATTTCTCCCCCGGGCTTAAAGGTGTATTCTAGAACGATCACACCGGTGACCGAACTCTTCAAAGGGCTCATGAGATATGACTCCTCCTCTTCCTGTTTAACATGTTGGGCTACTTGATGTCACTTCATGTTCAGGCTAACAGAAATGAAGAGGCTGTAATGCTAACTAACGTGCTAGCTACTAGCTAGGTAGCTAACTTGATCCAGCCACCTGGTCCTTGCATCAGACGGGAAGCGACAGAACGAGCAAGACCCTGGTATGATAACAGCCTGGTACGAAGCACCCAGGCATCTCGTTACAGTTATCTGATCTTAGCTATCTCTCAGTGGAGGAGAACAGTTGTGACATCACTTACGCGACTCTGGGACTCGTAGTCTCTCGTTGCGTATTTTTCATCGTCTTATATTTCAACAGTTTTACGACAAACTGTGACTTTTTTGACGTGGAACTGATTTGTTAAGATTGACAAACATCATGTGTGTAACTCGTGGCACGATTCAAACGGGATCGGAAGATACGATTTCTCTCTCCAACATGATTTTTCCTAAATAAGGTCCCATGGACCGGAAGTAGAAGGGCGGGACTTCGCCTCTATCGAGCCCAATATCACACATTTTACATTTGTCTCAGTGTTCATTTCGTCAGCTATTTTTTTAATTTAGTCTTAGTTCTGCGTTAAATTTCCTTTTTAGTTTTAGTCATATTTAGTCACCCTTCATCCTGTTTTCATTTAGTCAAAGAAAACTATTTTAGTTTATTTTTCGCTGAGTCTTTTTCAGTCATCAGATTACAGAACATTTTAGTCAAACGTATTTCACAATTAGATTTTATCTTGTCCTTATTTGATGAAGCTCAGGTTGAATGATTGAGCAGCTCTGCAGAGCATCAGGTGTGTGGTGTGTGCACCAGCTCTGCAGAGCATCAGGTGTGTGGTGTGTGCACCAGCTCTGCAGAGCATCAGGTGTGTGGTGTGTGCACCAGCTCTGCAGAGCATCAGGTGTGTGGTGTGTGCACCAGCTCTGCAGAGCATCTGGTGTGTGGTGTGTGCACCAGCTCTGCAGAGCATCAGGTGTGTGGTGTGTGCACCAGCTCTGCAGAGCATCAGGTGTGTGGTGTGTGCACCAGCTCTGCAGAGCATCAGGTGTGTGGTGTGTGCACCAGCTCTGCAGAGCATCAGGTGTGTGGTGTGTGCACCAGCTCTGCAGAGCATCAGGTGTGTGGTGTGTGCACCAGCTCTGCAGAGCATCTGGTGTGTGGTGTGTGCACCAGCTGTGTTTCGGCCGCATCGCTTCCCTTCTGATGATACAACGCCTTCGCTTTTTTTCTCCGCCTCATTGGAGCGAAAAAGGATCACATCGTTTCTTTGTCCCAAGCAGTGTGGCTTTAGAGTTTTTCGTTGTCAGTCATTTTGACGGACAGGATCGTAACAGTTCCGTCATAATCCATTATTACCCGTCGAGTGCACAATGTATCACTCACTCGCGCTGAACTGTTGTTGCCATTTTATTTTCTGTTGAATGAGGTTAGTTAGACCATGAGTTAGACACACAGCCGCTGCCCAGCCGCAGCACGGACACACAGCCGCTGCCCAGCCGCAGCACGGACACACAGCCGCTGCCCAGCCGCAGCACGGACACACAGCCGCTGCCCAGCCGCAGCACGGACACACAGCCGCTGCCCAGCCGCAGCACGGACACACAGCCGCTGCCCAGCCGCAGCACGGACACACAGCCGCTGCCCAGCCGCAGCACGGACACACAGCCGCTGCCCAGCCGCAGCACGGACACACAGCCGCTGCCCAGCCGCAGCACGGACACACAGCCGCTGCCCAGCCGCAGCACGGACACACAGCCGCTGCCCAGCCGCAGCACGGACACACAGCCGCTGCCCAGCCGCAGCATTATTATCTTTGATAATATTTCGTCTCCTCATTTTTCGTCAAGAAAGTAAAGAGAGATTTTGTCAGTTTTTATTTAGTAAACTACTTTTTCGTCTCGTCACTTTTCGTCAACGATATTGCACGATGATTTTGTTACAGTTATTGTTTACGGCCGTCGGTGCCGTCTCGTCATCGTCTCGTTTTCGTCATGGAAAAAAAGGTCGTTGACGAACATATTTCGTTTTTTTTAGTCAACGAAATTAACACTAGTCTCAGTGGACTTTGTTTGTAAGGAATACGACCCCCTCTGCCCTTAGACCCTCACATCGGACAAGGAAAAACTCTGCGTAGCCCCCAGCTAGTGGGAGACCCCCCCCCAGCTAGTGGGAGACAGCCCCCAGCTAGTGGGAGACAGCCCCCAGCTAGTGGGAGACAGCCCCCAGCTAGTGGGAGACACCCCCCCCAGCTAGTGGGAGACGCCCCCCCAGCTAGTGGGAGACAGCCCCCAGCTAGTGGGAGACAGCCCCCAGCTAGTGGGAGACAGCCCCCAGCTAGTGGGAGACAGCCCCCAGCCCCCAGCTACTGGGAGACAGCCCCCAGCTAGTGGGAGACAGCCCCCAGCCCCCAGCTACTGGGAGACAGCCCCCAGCCCCCAGCTACTGGGAGACAGCCCCCAGCCCCCAGCTACTGGGAGACAGCCCCCAGCTAGTGGGAGACAGCCCCCAGCTAGTGGGAGACAGCCCCCAGCTAGTGGGAGACAGCCCCCAGCTAGTGGGAGACAGCCCCCCAGCTAGTGGGAGACAGCCCCCAGCTAGTGGGAGACAGCCCCCCAGCTAGTGGGAGACAGCCCCCAGCCCCCCAGCTAGTGGGAGAGAGCCCCCCAGCTAGTGGGAGACAGCCCCCCAGCTAGTGGGAGACAGCCCCCCAGCTAGTGGGAGACAGCCCCCAGCTAGTGGGAGACAGCCCCCCAGCTAGTGGGAGACAGCCCCCAGCTAGTGGGAGACAGCCCCCCAGCTAGTGGGAGACAGCCCCCAGCTAGTGGGAGACAGCCCCCAGCTAGTGGGAGACAGCCCCCCAGCTAGTGGGAGACAGCCCCCCAGCTAGTGGGAGACAGCCCCCAGCTAGTGGGAGACAGCCCCCAGCTAGTGGGAGACAGCCCCCAGCTAGTGGGAGACAGCCCCCCAGCTAGTGGGAGACAGCCCCCAGCTAGTGGGAGACAGCCCCCAGCTATGGGAGCCCCCCAGTAGGGAGACCCCCCCCAGCTAGTGGGAGACAGCCCCCCCAGCTAGTGGGAGACAGCCCCCCAGCTAGTGGGAGACAGCCCCCCAGCTAGTGGGAGACAGCCCCCAGCTACTGGGAGAGACCCCCCCAGCTAGTGGGAGAGACCCCCCCAGCTAGTGGGAGACAGCCCCCCAGCTAGTGGGAGACAGCCCCCAGCTAGTGGGAGACAGCCCCCAGCTAGTGGGAGACAGCCCCCAGCTACTGGGAGAGACCCCCCCCAGCTAGTGGGAGACAGCCCCCAGCTACTGGGAGACAGCCCCCCAGCTAGTGGGAGACAGCCCCCAGCTACTGGGAGAGACCCCCCAGCTAGTGGGAGACAGCCCCCAGCTAGTGGGAGACAGCCCCCCAGCTAGTGGGAGACAGCCCCCAGCTAGTGGGAGACAGCCCCCCAGCTACTGGGAGACAGCCCCCAGCTACTGGGAGACAGCCCCCAGCTACTGGGAGACAGCCCCCAGCTAGTGGGAGACAGCCCCCAGCTACTGGGAGACAGCCCCCAGCTAGTGGGAGACAGCCCCCAGCTAGTGGGAGACAGCCCCCAGCTACTGGGAGACAGCCCCCAGCTGTCTTAATGTACATTATGTTCTTGTACACATCATATTCTATTGACATGTTTAAAGACTTTTTTCACTTGTTGTATTGTATATGCTGCATTGTTGGAGGAGCCCTTTCTACTCTGCAGCCGCTGAGCATCCTTTCTACTCTGCAGCCGCTGAGCATCCTTTCTACTCTGCAGCCGCTGAGCATCCTTTCTACTCTGCAGCCGCTGAGCATCCTTTCTACTCTGCAGCCGCTGAGCATCCTTTCTACTCTGCAGCCGCTGAGCATCCTTTCTACTCTGCAGCCGCTGAGCATCCTTTCTACTCTGCAGCCGCTGAGCATCCTTTCTACTCTGCAGCCGCTGAGCATCCTTTCTACTCTGCAGCCGCTGAGCATCCTTTCTACTCTGCAGCCGCTGGGCATCCTTTCTACTCTGCAGCCGCTCAGCATCCTTTCTACTCTGCAGCCGCTGAGCATCCTTTCTACTCTGCAGCTGCTGATGTTTAACTAATGGTTTGGATTCATAATCTCACTCACCTTTGCTGGTGGGGGGGGCGTCGGGCAGCGAGGGTTTGATGATGCCGTTGGAGATGAGTTTATTGAGCAGGTCGTTCACATCAACCTGACCAAAGTGGTTCTCTGGGGGGGGGGCCGGGGCTGCAGGGACGAAGCAAACAGACACGAGATTAATCAGACGAGGTTATGGGATAAAATCAGTTGAGATAATGTGTTAAAACCAGACTCACTCTGAACGTAAGGCACGGAGTTCTGAGGCAGGAAGGGCTGACCGAGGGCCCCCAGCATCTGGAACACAGGAGACAGTGAGCAGGGAGCACGGCTAACGCTGCGGCTAACGCTACGGCTAACGCTGCGGCTAACGCTACTGCTAACGCTGCGGCTAACGGTAGCGGCTAACGCTACGGCTAACGCTACGGCTAACGCTACGGCTAACGCTACGGCTAATGCTACGGCTAAACGCTACCGCTAACGCTACTGGCTAACGCTACTGCTACGCTACGCTACGCTACGGCTAACGCTAGTAACACTAAAACTAATACTAATACCATTAATGCTACTGCTACTAATAATACTGTTAACGCTGCAAACGCTGTTACTCCAGCTAATGCTACTACGTTTTCTAAATGTTCCGAAGGTTGTAAATGTAGTGGGTGTTATTGAATGTGATGTACTGACCGGCTGCTGCATGGCGGGGGCCGCGGGGTTGTAGAAGTTCCCGGGGCCCGGTTGGCTGTAGGCCGGCTGCAGGTTGAAGTTCCCCCCCGGCTGAGGGAAGGCCATGGGGAACTGTTGGGGGTTCATGGGCTGGGGGGCCATGTTGAAGTTCTGCTGGGGGGCCAGGGGTCCGTCGTAAAGGGGCGGCGCCATCGGCCTCATCGGGGGCTGCATGTTGTGCTGGGGGCCGAACCTCATGGGGCCCTCGTAGTGCGGGGGCCCCCCCTGGTGGGGCCCGAGGTCAAATCTGGGGCCCTGTTGCACGGGGGAATCGAACCGCATTGGGCTGTCAAACCTCATCTGGTTGGGGGGGCCTTCGAAGTGCAGGGGCCGCTGCTGGAAGCCCATTGGACCAGGGCCAGGGGGATCGAATCGTCTCATTGGTCCTTCAAAGTGACCGGGGCCGTCAAATCTAGGGGGGGCCGTCAAACCTCCCGGGGCCCTGAGGGTGGGGGGGGGCCCTCGAAGCCTCTCATTGGCCCGTGAGGAGGGTGGGAGGGGCCATCAAAGTGGTGTGGCCCCCCAGCTTCAAACCGGCTTGGTTGATGAGGCCCATCGAAGCGTGGGGGGTCGTCGTACCGCACCCCGCCCTCGAACCATCCCGCCGGGGGCCGGTTTGTGGGAGCTGGGGGCCCTCCGTCGTAGCGTTGTGGTGGGGGGGGGACACCTCCGTCCTGAGGGGGGGTGTGTCCCGGGGAGTCGCTGTGTCGAACGGAGGTCAGCGGGCGGATAGGGGCCTTTAGGATGGATTTAGGAGGGGGCAGGTGAGAGGGGGGGGGCTCCAGGGGACCGTCGTCAGAGTGTTCACTGGTGGGGCTCTCGAAGCGGGGGGCGGGGCTTTCGGGGTCCTTCGGGGGGGAAAGGCGCTCCCGCTCAAACCGGAGCCCCTCAGCAGGACTCTGGGAGGGTGGGGGGGGCCTCGGGGCGGCGGGGGTCGTACCTCCTGGGGGCCTCGTACCCACTCTTCTCCTCACTGAGGCGCTGCCGCTCCGTCAGAGGAGACGTCCACTCTCTCTCAGCTGGGGGGCCACACACAGTTACTCAATGACCTTTGATTTGAGGAATCATGCACAATCGTGTGTGTGTGTGTGTGTGTGTGTGTGTGTGTGTGTGTGTGTGTGTGTGTGTGTGTGTGTGTGTGTGTGTGTGTGTGTGTGTGTGTGTGTGTGTGTGTGTGTGTGTGTGTGTGTGTGTGTGTGAGACTCACCGGGCTCCCGGGGGTCTGCTCTCCTCCTGAACCGTAGTCCCGGCAGACTCTTCAGAGTTGGGAATTCCTTCCCGTGATTATACTCCTCGATCATTGGTCCGAGGGGGGGGGCGCGGCTCCTCCGCCTCCTTGCTCCTCCTCTCTCCTGCTGAGCACATTTAAAAACACGTTTTATATCCTTACTCTTTGTTTTACCTCTTCGTCGTTACGCCGAACACGTGAACGCTCCTCCTCCTTCAGACGCTTCGACTCGTTCCATCTGGAACCTGTTTGGATCTGATTGAAGTCGTGCGGCTGGACTCGCTGGAGCTCCTTTGTAGCAGGGGTCGGCAACAGGCGGACCCGGAGCCATGATCAATGGCCTCCCACTTTTATAACGCTGATTTGGGTGACTTGTGTAATTCGTGGAGAACCGAGGAGTTTCCGTTTTGGTGGGGGGGGGTCTGTCAACCGAACCGAGAGTCCGTCAACTTCTCACTTCAAAATAAAGAGTGAAATCCAAAATCATTACACAAGCGGACCTGTTTTTCCGGCCAGGACAGCCAAACACTACACGAGCGTATAGTGTCTTCCTGTAGAGGTCTGTTGAAAGCAGCTGGACACCCCCAGAGTGTGCGTGGCTGTGCTCAGGGTCCCACAGGGCGACCTCTGTGTAGCATTGGTTAGCTAGCTATGCTCACGCGTTCAAAGAGCTTTTCTCCCCCTAGAGGAGGTGAGGCTCCCTGAGAGGCCCACCCTCAGCTCAGTGAGGCTGAGGCCCCCTGATGACCCCCCTATAGTACTATGAGCTACAAAAACCCCGTGTACTCAGGATAGAGTTTAAAAGGAGAGTGATGTACATATCCAAAAGAAAAATCTGCTCACAGTCTGTCTCATCGGTGAGAGGAGGATCCCTAGATCCCTCAGCTGCCTCGAGTGCTCAGATTGAGCTTTCAACTCACATGTACTCTCCCGAGGGGAGGTGCAGGGCCCCCCAGGGAGTACCCCCCTAGAGGAGGTTAGGCCCCCGGACCCCCCTAGAGGAAGCTGAGGCCCCCGGACCCCCCTAGAGGAGGTGAGGCCCCCGGACCCCCCTAGAGGAGGTGAGGCCCCCAGACCCCCCTTGAGGAGGTTAGCCCCCGGACCCCCCTAGAGGAGGTGAGGTCCCTAGTGGGAGAAAAGCCCCCAGCTTCGGGGGACATGTTCTCTCACTGGACCTCGTGGGATACCCCAGGTCTCGAGCATCACGTTAGCATTTTGCTTCTGGACATTAGAGTTATGATTCGAACATTATAAACGTAGACATGTGGAGATTACAAAACGTGCATTTATCAAACGGCTTTGTTTTCCAGACCTTAATTCGAGCAATTTAGGGCTATATAGGGTCATGTGACCTGTCTCTCCTCTCTGTTGGTCATGTGACCCGTCTCCTCTCTGTTGGTCATGTGACCCGTCTCCTCTCTGTTGGTCATGTGACCTGTCTCCTCTCTGTTGGTCATGTGACCTGTCTCTCCTCTCTGTTGGTCATGTGACCTGTCTCTCCTCTCTGTTGGTCATGTGACCCTGTCTCCTCTCTGTTGGTCATGTGACCTGTCTCTCCTCTCTGTTGGTCATGTGACCTGTCTCTCCTCTCTGTTGGTCATGTGACCTGTCTCTCCTCTCTGTTGGTCATGTGACCTGTCTCTCCTCTCTGTTGGTCATGTGACCTGTCTCTCCTCTCTGTTGGTCATGTGACCTGTCTCCTCTCTGTTGGTCATGTGACCTGTCTCCTCTCTGTTGGTCATGTGACCCTGTCTCCTCTCTGTTGGTCATGTGACCTGTCTCCTCTCTGTTGGTCATGTGACCTGTCTCCTCTCTGTTGGTCATGTGACCTGTCTCCTCTCTGTTGGTCATGTGACCTGTCTCCTCTCTGTTGGTCATGTGACCTGTCTCCTCTCTGTTGGTCATGTGACCTGTCTCTCCTCTCTGTTGGTCATGTGACCTGTCTCTCCTCTCTGTTGGTCATGTGACCTGTCTCTCCTCTCTGTTGGTCATGTGACCTGTCTCTCCTCTCTGTTGGTCATGTGACCTGTCTCTCCTCTCTGTGGTCATGTGACCTGTGTCTCTCCTCTCTGTTGGTCATGTGACCTGTCTCTCCTCTCTGTTGGTCATGTGACCTGTCTCTCCTCTCTGTTGGTCATGTGACCTGTCTCTCCTCTCTGTTGGTCATGTGACCTGTCTCTCCTCTCTGTTGGTCATGTGACCTGTCTCTCCTCTCTGTTGGTCATGTGACCTGTCTCTCCTCTCTGTTGGTCATGTGACCTGTCTCTCCTCTCTGTTGGTCATGTGACCTGTCTCTCCTCTCTGTTGGTCATGTGACCTGTCTCTCCTCTCTGTTGGTCATGTGACCTGTCTCCTCTCTGTTGGTCATGTGACCTGTCTCTCCTCTCTGTTGGTCATGTGACCTGTGGAGAAACCCCTTACAAAGGGTGGAACTCCAGAGAAGCCTCATCCCTGCACCGCTCTATAAACAGTCTGTCCGGTCTAATGGTACCCCTGGCCCCCCCCTCTCACTCACCTGGTCTGTCTCGGGGCCCCCGGCTGTACTTCCCCGGCGGGTCCGCCTCTCCCTCCCCCTCCTCTGGACTCTCGTCTCCCTCCCACTCCTCTCCGGACGCCCTCCGGTTCACCTGCGTCTTCCTCAGCTTCAACTTGTGTTCGTAGTACGACAGCTCGGCAGCGTCCATGGAGGCGGGGGAGGGTCGCGGGCCCCCGGAGGCGGGAGGGGGTCGCGGGCCCCCGGAGGCGGGAGGGGGTCTGGGTGCCCCGGAGGCGAGGGGGGGTCTGGGGAGACCACTGAGGGGATCCCAGCTGTCGGGGCGCTGCTTCTCCTCCTGGTACTGGAAGAAGTGCTTGATCTGGTGGGCCATGTTCAGGAAGTCCTCCTGAGAAATCTCTCCGCTCTCCAGACGCTTACTGGCCTGCGGGGCATACTATATTAATGCCTCACAGGGAAATGTCTTTCTCCACTCTGTTGTGATTACACACACAGAGGGTATACACACACACACACACAGAGGGTACACACACACACAGAGGGTATACACACACACACAGAGGGTATACACACACACACACACAGGGTATACACACACAGAGGGTATACACACACAGAGGGTATACACACACACACACAGAGGGTATACACACACAGAGGGTATACACACACACACACAGAGGGTATACACACACACACACACAGGGTATACACACACACAGAGGGTATACACACACACACACACACAGGGTATACACACACACAGAGGGTATACACACACACACACAGAGGGTATACACACACACACACAGAGGGTATACACACACACACAGAGGGTATACACACACACACACAGAGGGTATACACACACACACACACAGAGGGTATACACACACACACAGAGGGTATACACACACCCTTATCCTTATAGAAATACATTTAAAAACAATTGCGATTAAATCCTCGCCCCATGAGATCTACCGCATTGACCCGATTACAAGACGACCCCTCGTTGTCAGATTGCATCGGGGCGATACGGTAGAGAAGCGTTCACGCTGTCGTTTGGGACTCACCCTCCTGAGCAGGTCCTTCTTGGAGACGGAGTTTAGGACCTCGGGGATCTGCATGTTGGCGTCAACACTGAGGCGGTGCTTTGCGGTGCGAGGCGTCTGGGGGCGGGTGGGGGTGCTGTAGGGTTTGTGACGGGGGGTAGCCGGCTTCAGGTGGGGGTCCTCAGGCTTCGGGCTGAGGAAACACAGAGGGGGGTCAATAAGGAACATCAACAACACAGACCGTTACACACCTGAACTTAATAAAGTTCCATCTTATTGAATCTTGTATCTGTGCCAGACTGAAGTTATAAATAAAGTTTTGAATAAAGTGTTGACTCACTGCTTGTTCTCCTCCCAGCCGCTCCTCCAGCGGTGGGGGGGGGCCGGGCCGTCCTTGCCCTCCTTGGCCCCGTCGTGGCTTCGGGGGGGGTGGGGGGGGTGCAGGGGGTCCTCCACCGGCCTCTTGGACCTCCTGCTCTCCGATTGGCTCTTCTTCTTGCCGTGTTCTGGTTCGCGTCGGGGGGGTTTCCCTGGTTTGTGCGAGGAGGGGGGGGGCGGGGACAGGGAGTTGCTCCGCGTCCGGCGGCGCTCCTTCCTCTTCGGGGGCGAGACGGGGGGCGAGCGCGAACGCTTCCTGGCGTGGGTGCGAGCGTTGCCCCCCGCTTTGAACTCCATCTTCTCCTCTTCGTGTTTCGATCCGTTCAGAAGCTTCCCTTTGTTGCCGCCCCCTCTCGGAGGCTCCTCCTTCTTCTTCTTAGGCTCCTCCTCCTTGATGGCCCCACCTCCCCTCTTCTTCAAACGGGGGTCCTTTTTGGTCTCGTTTTCCGCCGGTTTCGGTTTCACCTGGACGCTTTTCGTGATGGGAGTGGTGGTGGGGGGTTTCGGCGCCTCTTTTCGGGGGGTCCGGGGCTTCTCGGGTCGTGGGGGTTTCTCCGGTGTCACAGCAGCACTTCCTGTGTGGGCGTGGCTTTCTTTCTTCCCGGTGGGGGTTCCGGCGGCTCGGTTTATACGGGGGTCCCTGGTGGGGGGTTTGGGGTCGGGCTGAGGGACGGACAGCCAGGGACGGACCCCCGGAGCAGCTGGAGGGCCGGGTTTCACCGGGACTGCAGGGGGCATCACAAACCCCCCCATCTGAAGACACAACAGAAAGGAGTTAAACAACAACAACAGAGAGGAGTTAGACAACAACAACAGAGAGGAGTTAGACAACAACAACAGAGAGGAGTTAGACAACAACAACAGAGAGGAGTTAGACAACAACAACAGAGAGGAGTTAAACAACAACAACAGAGAGGAGTTAGACAACAACAACAGAGAGGAGTTAGACAACAACAACAGAGAGGAGTTAGACAACAACAACAGAGAGGAGTTAGACAACAACAACAGAGGACAGATACACCCCTTTCACACCAAGGCTTCTCCCGTTCTAGCTCCGTGCTAGAGCTTTTCAGGTTCAGAACCGGTTCAGCTCCCGCTCTGTTCACACCGCTCAGAGCCCGACTGGTGCTGCGTCCTGACGTAACCCGCTTCATAAAGCCAAACCGCGCGGAAACCCCTCACATCGACAACAGCAACGATGGCAGATTGTATTGAAGCGCTACTCGTTTTGCTCCGTCGAAACGAAATGGAACAAATGGGACGACTTTACTTCCAACTTTACAGTCGTTACATGCTACATTCAAAAGTTCTTTACAATCACCGTAGGAGAAAGGTAAATATACGTCCTATTCGATGGCGTTAGAGCGAGCTGCTGTTAGCCTCTGCATGCGCCAAGCTCAACATACCCAGCTTTGCAGCATTACTTTGGTGTAACATTACAACTGATTGATTTCTAGCCGACAACTTTTTGGTGCTTGAAACGAAGCGGATTCCGGAGCTTAGAGGCGGCTCCGCTGCGGTGTGAACATGAAAAACCGGTGCTTTTCAAGCTCCGATCCGGCCCCGGAACCGTGTAGGACAGACAGAGCGGACTTAGGAGACCTTTAAATCACTGGAAACTTGTGGGACTAACGCTAGGCCAAAAATAGCTTTGGGTCCGTATTGAACGCACCGTAAGTATCATAAACAAGAGCTTATTTTCTGACACCCGGTGCCTTCAGGGACCAACAGAGGAATGGGAAATGAGACACACGTGTTCCTACCAGCTGGGCTTTGGTCTGCTCCAGCTCCAGCTCGATCTTCTTCTGCTGAAGCTCCAGCAGCTGCTTCTGTTTGGCCAGAAGCTGCTGCCGAATCAGAGACTCCTGCGTCAGGCTGGAGGAGAGGACGGGGGTCACCAGAGCAGGGGGCGGGGCATGAGGAGCAGGGGGCGTGGTCTGAAGAGGAGAGGGCGCGGCCTGAAGAGCAGGAGGTTTAGAGGGAGTCGGCTGGGGAGAGAGTGCATCATCAGACTGGAGAGAAGGAGAGAGTGAGGAGAGAGAGAGGAGAGTGGATGCAGAATGTCAGATGTGTTAGTTTCTGTTGTGTTCACTCAATGTACAGTTCAGTAGCGGTCAGACTATCCAACCAGCACAGCCCCTAGTCCCACACCAGAGGTAGACATTAAGGGTAACATGGCACTGGCCCCACCATTGCAACCTCCGGCGCATTCGTCCAAAGAAATCGACTAATAATGAAGAAAATTAACACATTTGTTACCATAGCAATGTATGCACTATGTCTTTATTAGGATCCCCATTAGCACTAGCATGAGCATTGGCTATTCACCAACTACATTACTACAACATTTTAATCATCAGTTCTTCCTCATTTTCCTCAATTGTTCATATTTGGTTTATTAAAATAATGATATTGTGGTCATTGTTAAAAAAATGTCTGCTATTATGAGTATTATTATTTGTATAACGCGCTTTCTGCCTTCCTGTCATCAGGAGTCAGACATGTGATGGCTTCGCAATAGATTAGAACCTTCCCAGGGCTCGACATTAAGGACTGCCCGATGGCCCGGGGCCGTCTAGTGTTTAGCTCGGGCAAGGAAGCCTCACCTGCTGGGTGCCCGATCGGGCAATCGATCATGCAGCTCGCGGATCCAGTGATGAGGGACCCGACAGTGAAACTAAACACATCTATAGCTAGTTACGGTGGTTTGAGAGGTCATTAAAATAGCTACGTGTGATATTCTAACCTGACGTGTGTCCGCTCACCGCTGCAGCTGATCTCTCTCTCCCGTCAGATCAGACTTCACTCGCGTTTATGTCCATATCGATCAGATGCAGCTAGTTCTACCTAATGATATGACTACCTGCTTATCAAAAGACACCTACACAATAAGTGTCGCTATGCAACCGGGTGAGGCCACAAAGTATAGCAGCATTATGCATGTGTTTACATGCCCACCGGAACCCCGAGGCATTACCAACAGATCAACGCACAATCAACCCATCCAGGTAAACTACCTTTTTATATCTGCTCTCCTGCGAATTGAAAGTTCGTACTGCCTGAGATCTCATGATGATGTTTTATTGAATGAGCCAAGTGCTCGGACCGTCTGAGGGAAGACAGCTTCGAGACGAGCAGCTCCTCTGACTTGGAAGCGTCTGCAGAGCTGTCTGAAACGGAGCTCTCTGGTTCCCCTGCGTCACTCTGGAACTCGCTGGGTGCCGTGCCGTCTGATGCTCACGGCACCCGTCTCTGTGAGTAGAGTCTGTACATTATGTTGTGCGTCTGCCTCATTGTTGTTCTGTTGTTTTTATGTTACATGTGTAGCTGATGTCCTGCAGGTCACCTGAACAAGAGATCTTTTGATTTCAAGAGCCGCGTTCACACTGCGGTACTTTCCCCACAAAGGTTCATGCGAACTTAGTTCATGATCGCGTTCACACCAAAAAGAGCCGGTACTAAAAGTAGTTCATGCGAACCTTTTTACCCGCTCCAAAGTCCCTGCTAGAGAGCATGCTAGAGAGCAGGGGCTTTGGAGCGGCTCTTTGTGAGAAGAGAGCTATATGTCTGATTGGCTGGGCGGATTGCAAACCACGCCCCGTAACACTCCCAAAGAGTTTTGTGAAGCCGCCATTTTATTATCCTCGCATTAGCATTAGCATTAGCATTATTAGCATTAGCATTAGCCCAGCGCAGAAACGCAGAGAGACTAACTTATGGCAACACAAAAGAAAACATGGGAGCGGTGGAGATGAGGAGGTGTCGGCGTTCTGGAGATTCACTCTGAAGGCTTCAGTAGCAGCTGCTGGGACTCCCAGCAGCTGCTACTGAAGCCTTCCCCAACTCCGGGGACTTCCGGCCGGGGACTCCGGGCGGCAGTATACGCCGTGAAGTGGGTTGCGGCCTGCCAGTAAACCCACAGCAGAAGAAGAAGAAGTGACGTCAGCGGCTTCATTTGCCTAATCCTCCCCTCAGGGACTCATTCCGGTGTGAACGCGATCTGTGCTTAGTTCATGAGAGCTAGAGAGTTCTGATGAACCTTTGTGGGGAAAGCACCGCGGTGTGAACGCGGCTCATGGGCTTCACCTGGTTAAATAAAGGCTACAAACAAGGACATCTCTTTCTCCACATTAAGTGTTAGACATTAGAGTGGGCTCTTCTTGTCTGTCACGCAACTGAAGCGGTATTGCTCTAAAGGGAAATCATTTTGACCGAAGAGATTTAGATTTGGCGCCTAACTGGAACTCTGACGTCATTGTTTTGGCAGTTACAACTGAATGTAATGTTTTCTACTTGTTCCCATCTGGGAAGGCGTCTGCCTTCAGTTTCCACTGACCTGTTTGATAGATGCACGTTTTGTTCAGCCGGGTAATCAAGCTGGCTGAAACCTCCTCTCCCTCTTCTCTCCCCCTCTTCTTCTCCTCTCCCCCTCTCTTCTCCTCTCCCCCTCTTCTCTCTCCCTCTTCTTCTCCTCTCCCTCTCCTTCTCCTCTTCTCGCCCCCTCTTCTTCTCCTCTCCCTCTCCTTCTCCTCTTCTCTCCCCCTCTTCTTCTCCTCTCCCTCTCCTTCTCCTCTCCTCTCCCCCTCTTCTTCTCCTCTCCCTCTCCTTCTCCTCTTCTCTCCCCCTCTTCTTCTCTCCCTCTCCCTCTTCTTCTCCTCTCCCCCTCTTCTTCTCCTCCTCTCCCCCTCTTCTCTCCCTCTTCTTCTCTCCCCCTCTTCTTCTCCTCTCCCCTCCCTCTTCTTCTCCTCTCCCCCTCTTCTCCTCCTCTCCCCCTCTTCTCTCTCCCTCTTCTTCTCCTCTCCCTCTCCTCCCCCTCTTCTTCTCCTCTCCCTCTCCTCCCCCCCTTCTTCTCCTCTCCCTCTCCTCCCCCTCTTCTTCTCCTCTCCCTCTCCTCCCCCCCCTTCTTCTCTCCTCTCCCTCTCCTCCCCCCCCTCTTCTCTCCCCCTCTCCTGTAACTCCTCCGGTGACTTTCTTTTATTTGAAGATTGTTTGTTGCCCGGTTACCGCTGGTATTAAAACGTTTTGGCGAATGGTTCGGTGGCGCGATAGTCTGTCGTGAAGGAGCGCGCTCCACAGCGGTTTGCTTTTCACCCAACAACGACAACCGACTCACGGAACGCTATGTCGTAGCGTTGATATAAAACACACACTATGTGCAATATGTGAATGCCGTTAATAACTAACATATACCCGGCTGCTAAATCCGCAGCACTGTTACAGGACGTGTAATTCTATTTAGTGACTTATTATTTGTCGTCTTTTAACGCACGTCACGGATTTAACATGCAGCCGCCTGGCTCGTCTTCCTGCGGTAACGACGCGCATGTGTGTTCCTCAGTTTGAAGTTCATTAAATCCCTGGAGCGCACGGCCCCGGCTCCGAGCGCCTGCCGGTCCTTACGCCTTCCACGCTCTCCAAAGCGTACAAACAATGAAGGTAACAGACGTCTGGACTGAGAGGTTGCACGGCAGGAGAGACGGGAGTGGGTGGGAGGGGAGCCTTTATCTGGGCTCCCCGCCCTGCTGTGAACCGATCACGTTTCTACAATCCAAATTGAACTGTATGAAATAAAAAGGACCCACTTCAGGGTCGCGACCCACCAGTTGAGAACCACTGCATGTTTGGTGATGATGTCATTTCCTGAACTCACACGACAGCTCGAGCTCTTCGCCTTTACGGCATCCGTCAATATTGACGTTTTTAAATAATATCCTGGCACTTTATGAAAGCTGAAGTAGACGCTAAAAGAGTTTCACAATACGGAACGTACCTGGGGTTCAGTGAGTGTGTGTGTGTGTGTGTGTGTGTGTAGGAGATACCTGCTTTAAGAACCTGGGATGTAGTATGCTTGTGTGTTGGATACACACGTGCTAAAATAACTTGTGCTTAAGTGTGTGTGTGTACACAGCAGATACACACCTGCTTGAGGAACGTGGGGTTCAGTGTGTGTGTGTGTGTGTGTACACAGCAAATACACACCTGCTTGAGGAACGTGGGGTTCAGTGTGTGTGTGTGTGTACACAGCAGATACACACCTGCTTGAGGAACGTGGGGTTCAGTGTGTGTGTGTGTGTACACAGCAGATACACACCTGCTTGAGGAACGTGGGGTTCAGGGTGTGTGTGTGTGTACACAGCAGATACACACCTGCTTGAGGAACGTGGGGTTCAGTGTGTGTGTGTGTGTACACAGCAGATACACACCTGCTTGAGGAACGTGGGGTTCAGGGTGTGTGTGTGTGTGTACACAGCAGATACACACCTGCTTGAGGAACGTGGGGTTCAGTGTGTGTGTGTGTGTGTACACAGCAGATACACACCTGCTTGAGGAACGTGGGGTTCAGTGTGTGTGTGTGTGTGTGTACACAGCAGATACACACCTGCTTGAGGAACGTGGGGTTCAGTGTGTGTGTGTGTGTGTACACAGCAGATACACACCTGCTTGAGGAACTTGGGGTTGACGTGTATGGAGGCGTTGCTGACGGAGGGCGGCAGGGCTTTGATTGGCCAGGCGGGATCCACGCCGTTCACCCTGACGTCGAGGGCGTAGAGCTTCTTCAGAGGGAACACGTCCTCCCAGGTGGAGCGCAGCTTGAAGAGGCTTTTCCTGGTGTTCTCGTCCACCTGCAGACACAGCACACAGTGGGCCGGCGCCAACACACACACCGAGCAACACACACACTTAGCAGCTCCATCAGATATGGCAAGAAGCGTTAACAAACCCTCCCTTTTATTAGCAAGGCGTTTATAGACAATTCACCCCAACATTAAAAGCAATCCTCTGATCTAACAAGGTGTTTACTGGTTACTGGTTACTGGTGACTGGTTACTGGTTACTGGTTACTGGTGACTGGTTACTGGTTACTGGTGGGCGCCGGAGGCTCCTCTGCAGGGAGCTGAAACACTTTTTAAAAAGGTTCGTTTTAAGCAGAAATGGGTTTTACATTGAGATCCTGGGGCACAGAGAGAAAGTAGACCCTACAAGAAACTGCTGTATCTTCAATGAGTTTTAGATATTGGGGGGGGGTGGGGGGGTTATATTTGAGGAAAAGCCCACACTCTGCCACCGAGGGAAGAAAACATCCACTCTGTAATCGGGTCGAAGTCGTTTTAATGTTGGGGCGAATCGCCCTTTGACACGCGGAGGGAACACGAAGCGACAACAGACAGATTTCATGTGAATGTGTGATTTGAAACAGCAGCAAAGAGAACTGTACCTTTTCAAAGACACATATAAATGAAGTGATTAGGTTTTTAGCAAACACTGCAAGGTACTCTCCTCCAACATTCTTCACTATGGAATCCACTAAGTACAAAACGGGAAGCTTCTCGGCGGACGGGGCCTGGAGCAATAGAGAACTCGACAAGTTTAGAGAACAACAAGGGGTTAAAAAGCAAAACATTTCACAACAAAGCACAACTGGCTGCGTGGAGGGATATCAAGATGTGGGAGGGGAGAGTCAGTGAGGAGGGACAACATCAGCAGTCCAGAGCGTCTTCGTCGGGACCCGAAATGCAGGAAGTCCTTTGAGATAAAATCCAAAAACGTTCTTCGGGTTCACGTGGGTAAAACAAAAAGCGCCCGTGACCCGTTTACCTCCAGAGAGCGCCCTTCGAAGCGCCCTCTGTACTTCACCCAGGCGCTCGTTACCCTCACACACGGTGAGTTTTATCCTCGTTAAGTTTTAACCCCTCGCAGGGCTGTTCAGTGAGCCTTTAGTGAGTCTAAACTGCGCTCATAGCGAGCAGCTGCTAACACCGGGTGTCACACACCGGACACCGACCAAGAAATTACACTGGGAAATAAAAAATGACAAAAAGCACATTTCACATTTTTTATTATAAACATTTTAACCATTCAATGACATTTCAGCAAATCAAGGTTCACTAGAGACGTGCGGTTACTGTGGAGGGCTCTACGTAGACGTTTTTATTAACATGAACATCAGCAGATATACGAAGGAGATGATGTGACGCATGCTTTAAATAAATCTGACGGCTGCACAAATCAAAATCCACCGTAACATAAAGTCTCTCGTGCCGGGACACGGGAGCCACGTCGAGTCGAGCAACGCGTGGATTTTAAGCTGCATATAATGTCTATATATTTGTAATGTCTAATTGAGCTATTCTCATCTCAGACGGCACTGTAACTTTGATCCGTGTACTTTCCCTTAATGTTTATTTTATTAGCTTTTCTATGTCTTTCATTTTATTTATTTGTGTAAAGCGCTTTGAATTGCCTTGCGTTGGAAAGTGCAACATACGTGAACTTGCCTTGCCTTGCCTATATTAAGGGTATTGTGAGACGACCCATGTGTCGTTAGTTCCTTGCTTAAGTGACGCCATCGTCTGTATAACCAAGTAGACACACAGCCGTAGTTATCAGTGATTTGTTTTGTAATGTCCTTATTACATCCATATTGTGGGCACTTTGGACGAATTAATTAACAGATAAACCTCTGTGTTAAGTCAACTAAACATTGAACACCATTTAAATGTTTCAATAGAGGTTTTAAATCATGGCTTAAGGAAACATAGCTCCGTGTTGAGGATGCTGGTAAAGCTGTGTACTCGGGTATACACCTGTAGCCTATGGATGTGTCCAGTATAGTTAGTTTAGTGTATATATATATATATATGTGTACAGGTGTTTGGCTACAACACATTTCATTTCAAGACATTCATATAATGGCATATAAATTAGCTCTAAATGAGCATTGATTTAACATAGATGGTTTCTAAAAGCCAACTAAATGAGCTATACATGGGTTACTGATCACTTTAATACACATGTTGTTATCTGTGCGTTTCATTTATACTGTAGATGTTTATATACTTATTGTTTTACTTTGTTTGAAAGTTGTACCTATCTATATACTATTATATTTCATATTGTGTATTATTTGTGTTTTCTACTGTAGATATATTAACATTTGCTATTTTTACTTTATTAAGTTTATACTTGTTAAATATGTTAATGCCTAAACACACTGAAATACGAAATAGTTTCCCAATTTGGGATCAATAGACTATACACATATCTTCAAAAATACAGATTTTCATAAAAGTCCCAAAACTACTATGTATTATTATTATTGTGACACATCAGAGACTAGGCCTCACTTCGCCATTTTACGGTGGATTTTAACTCAGAAAGCAACTTAGAGAGCATTATACATTAGTACCGCGAGTTACGACAAATGTAGCTTGTTAAAAACACTACGTTTCGATATCTAAGAGCCAAATAAATAACTAATAAACGGATTATTTATCACTTTAATACACAGAAAAGCAGCTAGTCGCGTTGCTAACAACAATGCTAACGGAATGTGGCACTGAAAGCTAGCTCGTGCTAACCGCCATGTTGCTAACTCAAGGCCTAAAGTTACACACAAACATCTGGAGGTGTTATTCTATGTATATTTTTATAGAAACCTTGCTGATTTGCGCTTCAATAATAGCCACGATTTCCTTGGCGAAGTGCAGGTTCTCCTCGGCCAGGATGGTGAGCATGTTGATGTGCGGCTTGCTGTTGAACGTCAGGTCCTCCAGAGAGGAGAGGTACTCCCTGCAGGCGTCTTTATCCGCCATTACACCCGCTGGAAGCTCACTGCAGCCCGCTAGGACCCGTCAGCACACCCCGCCGGCTCATCAGAGACACTTGTTCGGAGGGAAACAACAAAATGTCGCCGCTTTTTCGAGGTTGTTTTAGTTTCAACCGTCGTCGTGCTCTTCGTCCTCCAACAACGAGATGAGGCCGCATACGTCACAGGAGAGGTATTTATATGAGCCGTGACGTCACTGTAATCCCATTGGCTCGTGTGAAGTCACGTGGACCGGAATCTTGGTTTTAATTGGTTTAATAAAATAACTGTCAAACGAATGAGCCAATCAGACACAGCATACCTTTTATTCGTCCCACGGAGCGGACATATCATATGGACATTGTTACAGCACTTAAAGAAGAGCCAAAAATAGCTTAGCATTAAGGAAGAAGCATTCATTAGTTATTAAAGATAGAAGTAGAAGTTACACAATGTACAAAATACACATCGAGTACGAGGAGCAGCTGTGATCAGACCCGGGAAACCTTATTTTGGGAAGCATAACCATTTCGGTGTTGTATCTGATCAACCGTCGTCTTGTTCTTCATCTCCAGCAACAACAAGACGAGGCTGCACACGGCAGCACTGGGAGGGTTTATGTACGAGCTGTGACGTCACTCGAACGTCATTGGCTCGTGTCAGGCAGGTGTCAGGTCGCCTTGGTGGACCGGGATCTTGGGGTGCGATAGACTTGTCCAAAAATCAGCTCCTATTGTCTATTCCTATCCACTATTCCTTGACCCCTGTGTGAAACGTGTGAACTTTTGAAACAACATCCATAACATTCATCTGGCTGCAACTTAGACATTATTTATCTAATATATCATATTCCAATCACTTGGAGACTCTTATTGCACTATTTTACTATTTTTATTTTGTATTTACTTTACACTATTTGTTCTGATTGTGTTGCTCTGTTGGAGGGCCTGTGACCTAAGCTTTTCATCGTCATAACTACACTGGAGCTATGCACGTATATGACCAATACAAGCCTTGAACCTGGAAGCGTCACAGGGTTAAGGGATGGTGGATAGGAGAATTCATCGAGCCAATTAAAACCAAGGGTGCGGTCGGATTGTAATTGTAACCGCAACCTTGGTTTTAATTGGCTCGATGAATTAACGGTCACATAAATGAGCCAATAAGATCGAAGGAGTGTTGTGTTGTTACGTAAGGGAAGAAGAAACGGAAGAGATGTTTCCCAACACAGGCAGGGACGAGGCAGAAGCGTGGCTGCGGTCGAATTGTCAGTTTATCTTAAGAGCTTTCCTAACGGAGTAAAATGAAGCGGAAGTCCCTCAGTGGCAGCCATGATAAGAGCTGCTCAAATTCTCTCGACCAGGGTTGCAGTCGAATAGTCCAAAAATCAGCTCCTATCGTCTATCCCTGTCGTCTATCGTCTATTCCTTACCTCTGAGTGAAAGGTCACGGGGTTAAGGGATAGTGGATAGGAGAATTCAAAAGGACTTAGGAGAAGAGACTGCAGTACTTTAGAGAATCCGACTGCTCTTTCACTATCCGACGTGTTTATGATGCGCCAGCGGACGTCCTGAATGTGCGTCTGCTGCTGTGGGTAACCATGGAAACCACAGTTTTCTATACAGCGGACTACAAACATGGATGCTCAATAAGAACGAGGGACTGCTGTGAACTCATCCAGAGACTCTGCACCGTGCTCTGATGCTGCTGCTCTGCTTTGTGAACGAGACAACAGAGAAACAGATTCTTCAGGACCAAAGCTGGACCTGAAATAAAAAGGAAAGTGAAACTCAGGGACGCAGGAAGGGGGGGTGCTGAGGGGGCTGCAGCACCCGCATCTGTTGGCGGAGAGTTGTAACTGCAACGCCAAAAAGTTCACTCAACAAATCAATACAAAAGTTTTATTTTGAGTTACTATTTTTGAGTTCGCATTTTAGTGTAAGCAGTCTCTAAATAATATAGATAATGCGATGTGCTTCTTCTGTTTCAGCGCAGACAAGATCAGGGATGGGAGTTTTGTGAAAGGAGGATTTAAGAACTGACGAAAGGCAGAGGAAACATTTAGGGAGCATGAGAAGTCCCGTCAGCACACAGGCCGTCCACAAACTGGCATCAATAACGAACACGATGAAGGCACTGCTCTCACACTGCAGCATGACGTTATGACACAGGACCAAAGCCCCGGATGTTTTTCTGTAGCCCCGGACAATTCTGCCTCAATAATACATTAACCGTGCTTTACCTGAACCTCATCATGAGAGGACGGCAGGATTGTAATTTCCCGTGTTCAGTGAAGCTGTGACAATGTTTAAATTATAGCTACGTTGACGTTACTTTGAATCGCGGGGGTAAGCTAAACCGTTAGCAAGTAGCTATAGCTAGCCAGAGATATTAAATAAACACTTTGTCATACAATCTAAATGTAATGTTTTTTAGCGTTACCATGGTGATTTCAAAGAAAGCTCTCTGGGAAAGGTTGACTTACTGTTAGGAAGCTAAGCTACCTTACAGTACACACTTGATCCGGAGTCCTGTCAGTTAAAGGGTTTCATAGTTAGCTTAGCATCAACCTAGCACTGAAAGATATGATTCCTGGATGTTATGTGACAGTGTTTCTGAGAAAGAGTCCGCTGAAATGGTGGCATGCCACTGCTTTAGTGTCGACAGCATGTTTGAACGTATTTGCAGCAGTACACGTGGCTGTTGGCCACTGGCGTTGCCATAACAACACCTGCATTTAAATGTGCAACCTCTTTTTGTGACAGATTTTTGCATGAAATTATAATTCTTCTGATTGATATTTCCTATTGACAGCTAGTTTCTACGTGAGCATTATCAGATGGACAGCCAGAGAGAACACATGAAACACAGTTATGAAATACGATATGACAGTAAAACAAGAATACCGTTTAAAAGGAGAGGGATTTGCAAAATATCAGAAAAAGAAAATCTGCTTCCAGTTCTGTTTCATCCGGTGTTGAGATGGATCCGTAGATCTCTTCATGTTGCTCTCACAGTGCACCAGATTGATGCTTTCAACTTCAATATTTCACTCCCCTCCGACCGCACCCCCAACTCTGACTGACTTCCCGCGTCCCTGGTGAAACTTCTGCTCGTCCCCCCTCTCCCTCCGGTCCACGTTAATACAAATGATCCCAACACGTATGATTGTATGAAAAGATCTTACAAAATACAAATGTATTTATTATAAACGTTAGTCCTTGACACCTATCACTGTGTCCATCACCAGTCGGTGACAGAAACATTCCTTCAAAGGTTTTGCAATCGACGCCTAGTGCTCTTAATTTATGAAGTAATAATATGAAATGTGAATGATTGAGCTCATTGATGACTGACTGGCGCTCCTGATTAGGTCTGAGAAGGGGTGTCCAGCATACCAAACGACAGGCTCATGTAGGCCTCCCTTACATGAGCCTGTTTGAAACCGTCATGACCCCATGATGCGATTATTTATATCTTAAAACCTGTTACAGCTATATGTAGATGTTAATAAATATCTACATGTATGTATAAATACATGTGTAGCAGTTAGACACACATAATTAATAGATGATGTACGAAAAAATGAAGTTGACTAAGCCACCTTTTTGTTTTAATTTATTAATTAGACAAAATGATTTGAGCTTAAAGTCATATACTGTTGTGCCTCAAACGGATAGTCTAGGTCAGTGCTTCTCAAAGTGTGGTCCGCGGACCACTGGTGTTCCGTGAGCGCCCCCTAGTGGTCCGTGAGTATATTGGTAACATTTCACATTTGAAATAAATAAATACATTTAAGTTTTCCGCACTCTCGCGGGAATATAAAGCGCAGGGCAACGCCTGCGTCACACATGTCACCGCCTGTTTGTACCATTCTCAGGCGATTTGTAATCTGTTCTAGAAAAACGATGTGTTTTGGGATATGTGGAGTTAGGTGGTCCGCGAGTGTTTTTTTATTGGTTAAGTCCTTGGTATGAAAGAGTTTGAGAAACACTGCTCTAGGTTATTAATTTATTTGCTTAAAATGCTACAATAACATTTTCAATTCGTTTTTAATCTGCCATGTCCGGTATCAACGTCTCTCAGCCACCGTAGGGTCGTGTCAGGTGGGCGTGTCGTGTACCGTCTTGCTGTGGCTGCAGCTAGACCAGATAGAGCGGCGAAGTCACGCCCATCTACTTCCGGGCCATGGGACCTTATTTCGGAAAAATCATGTGTTGAAGTCAACGGAGAGAGAAAGATTATCTTTCGATCCCGTTTGAATCGTGCCATGAGTTACACACATGATGTTTGTCGATCTTAAAAAATCAGTTCCGTGTCAAAAAAGTCACAGTTTGTCGTAAAACTGTTGAAATATGACGATGAAAAATACGCAACTAGAAAGACTACGAATAAAAAATAGTGAGGGTGAGAGGGTGATAGTGAGGGTGAGAGGGTGATAGTGAGGGTGAGAGGGTGATAGTGAGGGTGAGAGGGTGATAGTGAGGGTGAGAGGGTGATAGTGAGGGTGAGAGGTGATAGTGAGGGTGAGAGGGTGATAGTGAGGGTGAGAGGGTGATAGTGAGGGTGAGAGAGTGAGGGTGAGGGTGAGAGGGTGATAGTGAGGGTGAGAGGGTGATAGTGAGGGTGAGAGGGTGATAGTTAGGGTGAGAGGGTGATAGTTAGGGTGAGAGGGTGATAGTGAGGGTGAGAGGGTGATAGTGAGGGTGAGAGGGTGATAGTGAGGGTGAGAGGGTGATAGTGAGGGTGAGAGGGTGATAGTGAGGGTGAGAGAGTGAGGGTGAGGGTGAGAGGGTGATAGTGAGGGTGAGAGGGTGATAGTGAGGGTGAGAGGGTGATAGTGAGGGTGAGAGGGTGATAGTGAGGGTGAGAGGGTGATAGTGAGGGTGAGAGGGTGATAGTGAGGGTGAGAGGGTGATAGTGAGGGTGAGAGGGTGATAGTGAGGGTGAGAGGGTGATAGTGAGGGTGATAGTGAGGGTGAGAGGGTGATAGTGAGGGTGATAGTGAGGGTGAGAGGGTGATAGTGAGGGTGAGAGGGTGATAGTGAGGGTGAGAGGGTGATCTAGTGGTCTATAGATATTTAGGAACAGAGCTCGAGAGGAGCCTTTCAGCTGAAGGGCCACATATTCAAAAGAATCAAAGTTCCCATACGATGTCTTCCTGCATTGAAGGGAATCACTGAACAGAATAGCAACTCCACCCCCTTTCTTATGCATTCTTTGCTGACTCATGAAACTAAAGTTGGGAGGGGTTGATTCGATAAGAACAGCTGCACTGTTATTTTGTTCAATCCAAGTTTCTGTTAAAAACATAAATCCAGATTGTGCTCAGCGATAAAATCATTGATTAAAAATGTTTTTCCTGCCAAAGACCTGACATTTAATAAAGCTAGTTTAAGTTCGTTAAACACACTATCAGTCAGGTTTTTTGTGACAAGCTGTGGCTGACATGGAATCACTGCTGAATTAGATAAACTGTGTCTAAGCTGATTCACCGCTCTCAATCTGTTACCTATCGACACAGATATCGGCAAAGCTCCAGGCAGGCAGGGCCTCGGCATGTCCTGGAGAGAGTTGAGAGTGCCGTACGCCCTTGAGCCTGGACCCGGCACATATCAGTCAGTGTTTGCGTTTTGTACACACACATCCTTATCAGGCTTCGGAGACAGCAGTCTTAAAGGGGGGGGAGGACGTTTTGGTCCGGATGATTGTGGTAGGCATGGTGACGGGGTGTTGGTGCGCGTCCAGGGGGAGGAGGTGGTTGACGTAGGCACGGTGACGGAGACGGGGGAGGTGGTGCGCGACTCTGCTTCAGTGATTGTGGTGGGCGTCGTTGAGGAGCGAGGGTAGAGGACATGCTGCCAGCCCTGCGTATCGCCTTAGCTTGGTCTTTGAACTCCAGGAAGGAATCGGTGCCAACCCTCTGTATCTCCTTCATGTGTTCAGCGATCTCCAGGAGGGTGGGCGAGGGTGAAAGGGTGAGCGGAGAGTAGAGAGAGCTGTGGGGTGAAGGAAGAGTATCCTCAGAGGTGATGGGGGGGGGTTAGAGGTGATGGGGGGGGTGAAGGGCGGTGGAGACTCCTCCATGTGTCTCCCATAATCAAGACATTCCTCAGGCGGGTGCAGTGATACTTCTTCAGGGTTTTCTGCGCGATGTGCTGTGTCTATCTCCTGTTTTGATTCCTCTTGCCGCTTGTCCTTGGCAGAGGGAACAGATTGATGACGCAGGCAGTTGAATACGTTAGAGATAAACAATTTATCTCCTGACTTGTTCAGGCAAACTCCATTAGCCTTGAAAAGATGTCTGCGGTCCCAGAAAAAGTTGTCAATAAAATGGACAGAATGGTCAGTACAGACAGATGAAAGCCAGGTGTTCAGTGCAAACCATCAAGGAAAGGAAACACTTCCAGAGACATGTTACAGCATAGAGACCGAATGTTCAGAAGTGCATGTGTCTGTGATGAGAAGATGAATCCTCGAGGATGTCAGCTACAGTCTTGAGGAAGCCATCAGGGTAAGCAGCATGACGAGACCCAGGGCAGGACCGCAGAGACAGGTTCAGCCACGACGTGCAAAAAATGAAAGAAATCTAGACCGCAAAATAATTAAACAAGCGAGTGCCTGTTTTTCCTGGCCACGGTCAGGGTCCTTGAACACAACACCAGCTTAACGTGTCATCCTGTGGTATATGTCTCGTCTGACAGGAGCGCAGCGCCGAAGGAGAGCACCGGAACGCCGCTTCAGAAATTGCAGTACCCATAAGGAGGGGCGGACTGGGGGGAAAAAGTGGCCCGGGGATTCAGTGACAGACAGGCCCACTTAATGCACGGCATGTATCGGCCGGCCGGCGACGAAAGTATGTCACTTAACAAAAAACCCTGCATTTAATGTTATTTTGGACCATTATTCATATAGTAATCACATCACCTGAGCAGCCCTTGAGTTGCCTCGAGCAAAATAGTTACGGCATATATTTAGTGATTTTCATGTTAACAGATCTTTGATGCAATAACATTTTGACCCAATTTGCCTGACTCGACACATGGAATAAAACATGGGCGTAGGAAGCATCCTCAATGTGGGTGAGACAATTTAGCAGGGGGTGTGGGCAGGTGGGGACCTCACCTCCTCTAGGGGGGTCCGGGGGCAAGCTCCCCCGGGAAGATTTTTTTTTCAATGTTGAAGTTAAATGATCAATCTGTTGCATTTTGAGAGCAACGGGACTAAATCTATGGCAGTCAGTCGGGGATTGGACTGTGAGCCGTAGGGTCGCCGGTTCAAGTCCCCGACCAGACCTATTTGGAGTGTGGACTTCTACTTGGAGAGCTCACAGTTCACCTCCTGCCCTGCCGTGGTGCCCTTGAGCAAGAAACCAGACAAGGCTGTACCTTTAGGAATGAATATTACATGTTGTGAGGAAATCTTTCCACCAATAATTCCAATAAGTAATCCAACATGTATTCACTTCAGGTTTACGAAAGTTACTGTAATCAGATTACTCGTTTTTCAAATGTAACACGAGCTGAATACAGTTACTTGATTTTTGTATTCTGATTACGTAACGCCGTTCCATGTATTCCGTTACAACCCAACCCTGGCCACACCCCACTGGGCCGCAACACGTACAAATGTGGGCCGGTAGGATTTAGGCAAAAAAAGGATTTTTTTTGTTGTTGTTGGCCCTCCGGCCCACACACCGCCCCACACAGCACCGGCCCACACAGCACGGCCCACACACAGCACCGGCCCACACACAGCACCGGCCCACACACAGCACCGGCCCACACACAGCACCGGCCCACACACAGCACCGGCCCACCGGGGAAACTCCTGGTATTCCCAATGGCCAGTCCGCCCATGCCCATAAGCACACATGCCGCCAGTGTTCGAATTACCCATTTGCTTTCGGGGAGCTCTATTTATTTATTTTGTCGGCAGAGCTGACAGATGTGTGTCCTGCTTTAGATCAACATTGATCGCCAATCGGCACCTTGTTCGGTAGGACGTCTTTTTGTCTCATCTCCGAAAATCTCGATCTCTTTTTCGTGTGCCTGGCTCTCCGTGCTGATAAATCTTTTTCCGCAGGTTATTCGGTTGATCACTGCCGACTTTTCCCTGAATCCATTCTTGTGAAAGGTGCGCTCACTCAGGTGGATCTTTTGTGAGCGGCAGGGAGATCTATCTACGTTTTGCCTCTTTGCAAATCTCACATCCAAGCCATGGATTCCTTTCACTCCACTCACTCCATCTTTCCTGTGTCAGTTAAAAGCTCACAGCCGGCCGACTAAAAGTTGTTCCGTTCACGTTGTCATTTTCAGACTCCGTCGCTTCTTTGCTCGTGAATCCAGAAGCTGCGAGGCTCGGCTGTTTTTTTTCGTTTCGCCATGTTCTTTATTAGAAAGTCAGAGTTAAAAAAAATATCAGTATGAAAACGTCAAATACCGCGCCAGCATCGCCTGCCGTAACCATAGCAACGTAAGTAGCGTAAAGAATGCAGCGCCGCCACGCCCAGATGGCAACGCCCAGAAATATTCATACATATAAAACAAATATTCAGAAACTGAACAATGACTATTATTTCATTCAAAAACTTTTATTTACACAAACTCAACATTTCTAATCTGTGTGACTCAAATATGCACGATTATTTTGGGCTCCCCCTATGTATCTAAAAGTCGGCCTTCAGGGGAGCCCCCCCCCAATTCGAACAGTGCATGCTGCAGTTCCTGCGTGGCTGTGTCTTCAGCTGAGAGCTGAGTCTCATCTGTCAATCTGAGCATACAGTCAATACCTTTGTTGTTATTAGCATCTGTTAGCTAGATATGCTAACGGATAGATAGCTAACTAGACGCTAGCTAGCTATTCTTATATTCGCTATGCTAACGGATATAAGAAGCTTTTTCTCCAACCAGTGAGGTGAAGGCACATCTTCATATGATCATTACAGTTCTAAAAAACAAGAGAATAAAGTGAACAGGTATAAAATACTATATGACAGTAAAGTAAGTTGTTGCTAATCAACAAGAATCCAGTTTGAAAGGAGAGTGATTTGTAAAATATTCACAAAGAAAAATAAATCTGCTTCCAGTTCTGTTCCATCTGGTGCTGAGAGAGGATCCACAGATCTCTCATGCTGCTCTCAGAGTGCTCCAGATTGATGCTTTCAACTTCAACATTTAAAAACACATCTTCCCTGGGAGCATGCCCCCGGACCCCCCTAGAGGAGGTGAGGTCCCCCCTAGAGGAGGTGAGGTCCCCACTAGAGGAGGTTAGGTCCCCCCTAGAGGAGTTGAGGTCCCCCCTAGAGGAGGTGAGGTCCCCCACTAGAGGAGGTGAGGTCCCCCCTAGAGGAGGTGAGGTTCCCCCTAGAGGAGTTGAGGTCCCCCCTAGAGGAGTTGAGGTCCCCCCTAGAGGAGTTGAGGTCCCCCCTAGAGGAGGTGAGGTCCCCACTAGAGGAGGTTAGGTCCCCCCTAGAGGAGGTGAGGTCCCCCCTAGAGGAGGTGAGGTTCCCCCTAGAGGAGTTGAGGTCCCCCCTAGAGGAGGTGAGGTCCCCACTAGAGGAGGTTAGGTCCCCACTTAAATCACATAGGAAACTAAATACATTTGCACACATCTTGTGTCCATATCTTTCTGTTTGGTGGTCATGCCCGGGTCATGGTGAGATATCTGGATTCAGAGGATGCTTCTTCTTTGCACAGAATGAAAGAAAGGCCGAATGAAAGGGCTGTGATTTTAGTATCTTAGGTCAATCATTTGTGCGGCCCCCGGAGGATGTTGAACATATTGAAATGGCCCTTGAGAGGAAAAAGGTTCCCCACCCCTGATGTTCATGCTGGAGGAGTCGGGGGGGGCTGATCATTTATTCCGGGACATGACTCCGACCTCACTAACTGACCTGACCGAGGTTACTGAGTCTGTGTGAGTTTGCTGCTCGGCTCAGATCCACCAACGTCAGCAAGATCTCACCTCGACTGACTCCTGAAGAACCAGGTTCAATTAACTGCTGCTTCAATTCAGACGACTCTCTTAAATCTGTTTAAGGGATCCCGAAGGCTTCTGATATCAGTGATGAGGTGTGGCCCTACCTAATGGCGCATTTCCACTGCAGCGGGTAGACCCCGGTTAAGCGTCCTTAACCGTCCTCAAGCGGCCAGGCCAGTTTTTGGTGGCCTTTCCATATAGCCTAGCGCCGGCTAGCGGGTACTTTTTCCGGCCCCATAAAATCGTGGTTCTATCAGACCAGGCCAGGGCTGTGACGTCAACACTCTCGACTGCTGATTGGTCAGAGAGAATCGTCACAAGATCGCGCGCGAGATCATCCCGAGCGTCGCATAGATCTCTAGAAGCAACTAGCTTGTAGCATGTTGTAAACGGAGGAGCTACAAAAATGGCAACGTAAAAGAAAAGCACGCCGTGGTCGACCGAGGAGGTGCCGACGTTCCTACATCTCATTGGATGATCAAATCCAGCGGGAGCTCGACGGGAGCCCCGCCTACACTGCGTCGCTATAGTAACTACCCCAGGTCCTCAACTGTAATGGAAATGCGCCACGGCCTCGGACGGCCAGCGAGGAGCGTAGGGACGCTTACACGGGGCAGTTTTCAATGTGCCATTAGTGTGAGTGTGGCAGGGCGCAGTCTCACCTTCGAAGCCGGAGAGGAGAGCGCTGATGTCCTTTAAGGTGTCCCAGTCCAAAAGGTGGGATCAGTTCATTTGAAGAAAAATAGGTCCAAACTAATACAGAGTTTTTACCTTCTCTCTTTACAACATTACAATCTACTAAACCTATCGTGCTGTGATCACAGTCTTACATGTATTACACTAAATTGTAACTTCAACTGCCCAATTCAGTCGTGACACTTAAATCTCCCGACAGAATTTAGAGGCATTTCCTCATAAAAAGCACATTCAACTTTTCATTAACCAAATCAATTCACATCGATTCCACGCCTTTATTCCGACAGGTGGCGCCCTAACCTTCACAGACACATCAACTCATTCCACCCAGACACTAGAGAGATATTTACCGAGTCTGAGAGAACCTCACCGAGAGCAAAAGCCCAGCTCTGGCGCATTTCCATTACAGTTGAGGACCTGGGGTGGTTACTATAGCAACGCAGTGTAGGCGGGGCTCCCGTCGAGCTCCGGCTGGATGTCATCATCCAATGAGATGTAGGAACGTCGGCACCTCCTCGGTCGACCACGGCGTGCTTTTCTTCGACGTTGCCATTTTTGTAGCTCCTCCGTTTACAAAATGCTGCAAGCTTGCTTCTAGATATATATGCGACGCTAGGGATGATCTCGCGACGATTCTCTCTGACCAATCAGCAGTCGAGAGTGTTGACGTCACTAGTTCAGCCCTGGCCTGATGGAACCACGATTTTAGGGGCCGGACAAAGTACCCGCTAGCCGGTGCTGCGCTATATGGAAAGGCCACCAACAACTGGCCTGGCCGCTTGAGGACGATTAGGACGCTTAAACGGGGCTAACTTTCGTTTTAAGTATTCAACCTGATATGGAGATATCAACAAAGCACTCCCTCAGGATAGGGTGAGGGAAAAGAGCAGGAACTAAGATGTATGCGCCACATCTACACCATGAGCGCATTGAGCGCGTGTATGCCTCTCTCTGCTTCCACGTCTACACCCAACCAAATGACATCAGCAAGGGGAAAGAGTATCATCTATTCTACATCCTCCCCCTCGGTCAAATCCTAGTTTCACCACCTCCGCAAGATTGCAAAGATCCGACCCTCTCTTACCTGCAGCTGAACGACCTATCCTTCATTTCCTCCTGGACTCACTTCTCTACGGCATCTGCTCCCCCTCCCCATAGACTCCACATGATACAACACGCAGCCGCCCCACTCCTCACACTCTCCAGATCACCTCATCACCCCAGTCCTCCAAGACCTTCACCGGCTTCCCGTCTCCCAACGCATCAACTACAAAATACAGGCCCTCACCTATAGCCCCCTCCCCCTATAGCTATCTCACTGGTCTTCTCACCCCCTACCAACCCTCACGGCCCCTCAGATCCACCTCAGCCGGTCTCCTGGCCCCCCGGGTCCAAGGCAGCTTTGAGGACAGAGCCTTTTCAGCTGGATCTGGATCTGGAATTCCCTCCTCCAAGATCTCCGCTATTCTGAGACCCTCAGTGTTCCAGTCCCTTTTCAAAACTCATCTCTTCCCCTGTCTACTCAAAGCCCCCCCATCATCGATAGTCCTACACCTAACCTTCCCTTTTATTGTACAGCGATGTTGAGTCCTTGAAAAGCCCTAAATATAATGTATTATTATTATTATTATGATCCTGACAGGTTTCAGATCTTGCTGTGTACAATAATCTTCCTGAGAGGTGTCACTTGTGATGTCGTCTGTGTGTTCCACAGTGAATGTAGTCCTGACAGCAACAGGTGATAAGAATCAAAGGTTCCCATAGGAAATGCATGCGGGTCACTTTTGACCCACTTATTGAAGCTTGCGGTAGTAATACAAAAACTACAATTTCTTGAAAGGTAAATCAAAGATTAGAATGGCATGATATCCAAAACATGCTTTTTGAGGAATAGCTGGAATATGAAATGATAAAGAATGTAATTACAAAGATACTTCCAGAAAACCACCTCACCTTGCATCTGAGGGGACACATGTGTCGCCGCGTTAATAGCAGTGCACTTCTTAAATTGGGATAGGTTGATCGATACACATTTGACTCTAATCCAATCAGAGCCCAGTCTGCTCTGATTGGTCAACCTGCTTAGAGAGGTCCCGCCCCTTAGCCTGTCACGTACAATGTGTTGGAGCGCCAGCCAATAGGAGCGTAAGTGTTCTTTAGTGATGTCACTACGTTCCAGGTGCGCTTCTCTCCAATCTCTTCCGTTGTATTTAATGAATATCTTTGCAACACATCACCTCGACTCGGAGAAACTGAGATTTGTTTTGACATTTTATACTTCAAAGCATAAATCAGGAAAAACTAATCCATAAAGAAAACAATCGTTGCAGCTCTAACTTGTATAATAATCTAAAATGTTCGACCCTGCGTCAGGAATACAAAACAAAGACATTTAAACAGATATGATGTGTGGCGCTGCAGGAAGTCAGCAGAGTCCCGTCACGCTCGCCGGACGCAGCTCCACGACAGCTTTGAAAAACACTGTTAGAGAAACGTCCGACATTCAGGGAACAAAAGGTCCGTCTGCGTTTCCGCCGTCCGTAGGGACACCGCCGGGTCAGTACCGATATCCCCACGAGTCTCTGGGTGATCGCTGCACACGGGAGACATCTCGAAGAACGCTTTGTCTGAACGCAGGAATGTTCCGGAGCGTCCGGGGTCTCCGAGGGACACAGTCAAATGTACAAAAATCAGATCTGAGGCCGGACCACACGGACCACATGGTAACGGAGGTTTGGGGTTTTTGGGCCGTTTAATATCGACACAGATTTAAATATACAAACAGTATACAACAAACGTGAGGATTTACAACAACAACACTTTCCTCGTCATCTGCGGCGTCTCTTTGAAGTCGTCCTACGTCTCTTTGAGGTCATTTAAAGTCGTTGTGTGTGTCTTTGAAGTCGTTGTGTGTGTCCTTGAAGTCGTTGTGTGTGTCCTTGAAGTCGTTTTGTGTGTCTTTGAAGTTGTTTTGTGTGTCTCCTTGAAGTTGTTTTGTGTGTCTTTGAAGTTGTTTTGTGTGTCCTTGAAGTTGTTTTGTGTGTCCTTGAAGTTGTTTTGTGTCTCCTTGAAGTTGTTTTGTGTCTTTTTGAAGTTGTTTTGTGCTCCTTGAAGTTGTTTTGTGTGTCTTTGAAGTTGTTTTGTGTGCCTTTGAAGTTGTTGTGTGTGTCCTTGAAGTTGTTTTGTGTGTCCTTGAAGTTGTTTTGTGTGTCCTTGAAGTTGTTGTGTGTGTCTTTGAAGTTGTTGTGTGTGTCTTTGAAGTTGTTGTGTGTGTCTTTGAAGTTGTTTGTGTGTGTCTTTGAAGTTGTTGTGTGTGTCCTTGAAGTTGTTGTGTGTGTCCTTGAAGTTGTTTTGTGTGTCTTTGAAGTTGTTTTGTGTGTCCTTGAAGTTGTTTGTGTGTCTCTTGAAGTTGTTTTGTGTGTCCTTTGAAGTTGTTGTGTGTGCCCTTGAAGTTGTTTTGTGTGTCTTTGAAGTTGTTTTGTGTGCCCTTGAAGTTGTTTTGTGTGTCCTTGAAGTTGTTTTGTGTGTCTTTGAAGTTGTTTTGTGTGTCCTTGAAGTTGTTTTGTGTGTCTTTGAAGTTGTTTTGTGTGTCTTTGAAGTTGTTTTGTGTGTCTTTGAAGTTGTTTTGTGTGTCTTTGAAGTTGTTTTGTGTGTCTTTGAAGTTGTTTTGTGTGTCTTTGAAGTTGTTTTGTGTGTCTTGAAGTTGTTTTGTGTGCCTTTGAAGTCATGTTGCGTCTCGTCAAAGTTGTCTCGTATTTCTGAGTATATATTTTAGACATTTTGCACTGGAGACAAAGTGAGTCTTACATTTCCTTCATAAGGAATGCTCTCTTTCTGGAAATCGCGGACTCGAGTCAAAAACAAAAATAAGTGCATATTTAAGTAATTTAGCATCTCTTAAAAGATTTTTGCATTTCCTTTTTAGTCACTTTTGTCTCTGTAGTGATCTCTACAAAGCCGTCATGTTTGGTTGTTGTCCCTTTGAACTTGTCTTGCGTCTCTTTGAAGTCATTGTTTATGTCTTTGAAGTCATGTTGCGTCTCGTCAAAGTTGTCACGTTGTATTTCGGAGTATTTTGAAGTTGTCTTGCGTCTCTTTGAAGTTGTCTTGCGTCTCTTTGAAGTTGTCTTTCGTCTCTCGGAAGTTGTCTTACGTCTCTCGTCTCTCTGAAGTTGTCTTTCGTCTCTCTGAAGTTGTCTCTCGTCTCTCTGAAGTTGTATTACGTCTCTCGTCTCTCTGAAGTTGTCTCTCGTCTCTCTGAAGTTGTCTCTCGTCTCTCTGAAGTTGTCTCTCGTCTCTCTGAAGTTGTCTTACGTCTCTCGGAAGTTGTCTCTCGTCTCTTAGAAGTTGTCTTACGTCTCTCGTCTCTCTGAAGTTGTCTTTCGTCTCTCGGAAGTTGTCTTACGTCTCTCGTCTCTCTGAAGTTGTCTTACGTCTCTCGGAAGTTGTCTCTCGTCTCTTAGAAGTTGTCTTACGTCTCTCGTCTCTCTGAAGTTGTCTTTCGTCTCTCGGAAGTTGTCTCTCGTCTCTTAGAAGTTGTCTTACGTCTTTCGTCTCTCGTCTCTCTGAAGTTGTCTCTCGTCTCTTAGAAGTTGTCTTACGTCTTTCGTCTCTCGTCTCTCTGAAGTTGTCTTTCGTCTCTCTGAAGTTGTCTCTCGTCTCTCTGAAGTTGTATTACGTCTCTCGTCTCTCTGAAGTTGTCTCTCGTCTCTCTGAAGTTGTCTCTCGTCTCTCGGAAGTTGTCTCTCGTCTCTTAGAAGTTGTCTTACGTCTCTCGTCTCTCTGAAGTTGTCTTTCGTCTCTCGGAAGTTGTCTTACGTCTCTCGTCTCTCTGAAGTTGTCTTACGTCTCTCTGAAGTTGTCTCTCGTCTCTTAGAAGTTGTCTTACGTCTCTCGTCTCTCTGAAGTTGTCTTTCGTCTCTCTGAAGTTGTCTCTCGTCTCTTAGAAGTTGTCTTACGTCTTTCGTCTCTCGTCTCTCTGAAGTTGTCTCTCGTCTCTTAGAAGTTGTCTTACGTCTTTCGTCTCTCGTCTCTCGAAGTTGTCTCTCGTCTCTGAAGTTGTCTTACGTCTCGTCTCTCTGAGTTTTTTCGTCTCTCGAAGTTGTCTCTCGTCTCTTGAGTGTCAGTCTCGTCTCTCTCTCTGAAGTTGTCTCTCTCTTAGAAGTTTCGTCTTTCGTCTCTCTCTGAAGTTGTCTCTCGTCTCTTAGAAGTTGTCTCTCTTTCGTCTCTCGTCTCTCTGAAGTTGTCTCTCGTCTTAAAGTTTCGTCTCTCGTCTCTCTGAAGTTGTCTCTCGTCTCTCTGAAGTTGTCTCTCGTCTCTTAGAAGTTGTCTTCTCTTTCGTCTCTCGTCTCTCTGAAGTTGTCTCTCGTCTCTTAGAAGTTGTCTACGTCTTTCGTCTCTCTGAAGTTGTCTCTCGTCTCTTAGAAGTTGTCTTACGTCTTTCGTCTCTCGGAAGTTGTCTCTCGTCTCTCTGAAGTTGTTCTGCTTCTCCGTTTTAGTCTCACCTTCTCATTTCATCAGGAGTGCTCTCTTTCTGTGTTCTCAGCACCGCTCACGGACTCGGTCGCTGACTGTCGATATTTAAAAACAGCCAAAACAAACTAAATATCAGGACGTCGTACGTGTCCCCCCCTCCCACGGCCTCAGATCTGCAGTCTGTATGAGGAAGAGGATGATGATGATGATGAAGGCCTCCTCAGTTGTCGGACTCGTCGCTGCTCTCGCGGCTGATTTCGATCTGAAGCGACGGCAGGTTATCGAGGCGACTCTTTTTGATCTGTGTGGTCAGACGCTCCTGTTTCTGTTTGATCATGGCGCCCCAAACCTCCTGCAGCGCCGAGTCGCCCTCCTCTTCCTCCCCTGCCACCTTCTTCTTCTTCTTCTCCTCCTCCTCCTCCTCCTCCTCCCCGTCGCCTCCCCTCCTGGTGCTGGAGGCGTTCTCCTTCCTCCCCGATGACGAAGAGGGGGTGAAGATGCGCTCGTTGGCGTCGTCTCCGGCCGAGCCCAGTCTGCTCCACAGCGCTGAGAGAAGAGACACAACGTCACCATCTGATCACTGAGCTTTTATTTTGAAATAACATCCTTCACTTCCTGGAAAGATTCTTAGTCTCTGGGGCTTTTACTTTGAAAAACAAACATCGTCCTGCACCTCTGTTTTATGTATTTTTCTCTCAGAGCGGTTCCTTACTTGACTTCCTGTCTTTGGATGGGTTCACTGCTCTGTCCTGATTGGCCACGCCCAGCCTGCGGTGCACGTCACTGATTGGCTCTCTGGCAGGGGGCGTGTCCCTGGGGGATGGGGGGGAGGGGGAGCGTCCATCGGGGGAATATCGTCTCTTCCCCAAACGCTGCCTCACATCTGCAGAGAGCGGGACCTCAATAACATTCATATATCAACAATACAAACACAATAATCCACACACACACACTCAGGGTACACACACACACTAGGGTACACACACACACACTCAGGTACACACACACACACACAGGTACACACACACACACACACCTCAGGTACACACACACACACTCAGGTACACACACACACACACACACACACACACACACACACTCAGGTACACACACACACACACACTAAGGTACACACACACACACACACTCAGGTACACACACACACACTCAGGTACACACACACACACACACTCAGGTATACACACCACACACACTCAGGTACACACACACACACACACACACACTCAGGTACACACACACACAGGTACACACACACACACACACTCAGGTACACACACACACACACAGCACACACACACTCAGGTACACACACACACACACTCAGGTACACACACACACTAAGGTACACACACACACACACTCAGGTACACACACACACACACTCAGGTACACACACACACACTCAGGTACACACACACACACACTCAGGTACACACACACCACACTCAGGTACACACGCACACACACTCAGGTACACACACACACACTAAGGTACACACACACACACACACACACACACTCAGGTACACACATACAATAATAATGACCTGTCTTTCCGCCGGGGGCCACCGGGGGGGGCTGTCTGGAGGAGAGGCCTTTCCGCTTCTCCTCCAGCAGCTGGCGGACGTCCCTCACCTTCGGGGGGGGAGACGCAGACTTGGAGCCCCCCACCCGGTTCCTGAGAGAAACAGAAACACAGAGAGAGAAGTTAAAGGTCTCCTACTATGCTATTTGTAGGCATATATTATAAGTCTCAGATGTATACAAATATGGGCTGTCAGTCGATTAAAACAGTTAATCGCCATTAATCTCACATGTTGTATCTGCTCTAAATGAACCGTAGAGGAATATTGTTCAAGTTTTAATACTCTTATCAACATGTGAGCGGACACATACGCTTTATGCTAATGTTGATTATCATTTCAACAATGACACATATCCTCATGAATATTAAACACAACAACCTGGAACCTCTCATTCAATAATACAATACAGTGTGTGTGTGTGTGTGTGTGTGTGTGTGAGATGTCCCGCTGTCTGCTTCCTGCATCAAGTCACGTGCTCGGCGCAGTTGTGTGCGAAATGTCGCTCCTCTGTTTTCATTTAAACAGCTCCTTGTATCTGTTAGCGCAGCTAGCTAGCACCAGATGCTAACAACAACAATGCACGTAAGGTATATCGCTCGCTCGGGCCACACACACACACACACACACACACACACACACACACACACACACACACACACACACCCTCCCGGTCCTCCCGATGGCCAGTCGGTGCCTGCCGGTGAGCGTGGAAGTGTGGTCTGCCACAAGCGGGCGGCAGGAGCGGGCTGTCAGCATCAGCTTGTCAACGGTATTTTAAACTCGATGCTCTGAAGCTACGGGGCGGCCGAGGAAAAAAATACACATGCGTTAATCGCGTTAAAATAATTAGTGGCGTTCATTAACGCGTTAACTTGACAGCCCGAATACAAATAAATAAAAACAAATTGAAGTGTCCTGCTCCAAACCCCAAGCAGGTCCTTGTAGCCCCCCTGATGACACAGCCCCTATCCATCTCTAAGGGAGTACCACAAGGCTCTATTCTAGAACCCACCCTATTCTCAATATATATATATATATATATATATATATAATATATTTAAATGACATGGAGAAATCAGTGTTCTTAATTGATTTTCCTGGATAAATAAAGGTTCTACTACTACTACCCCCCCCCTCTCTTCCAGGACATGACTCTGAAGTGTCCTGCTCCTAACCCCAAACAGGTCCTTGTAGCCCCCCCCCTCTCTTCCAGCTGTTCCTAGGTTGAGCTGACTCTGGGTCAGTGGCTCCAGAGAGAAAGTAGATCTCATCAGCAGAAACTCAGCTAAATGCTGCCGTGATGAAACTCCACATCCTGTTCCAAACCGCATCAAGGATCCTCTCTGAAACAGGATGGAGCTCAAACTTTTTCTCTCTCAGGTTCACCACCAGGTGACTTCCCTTGACTTCTGCTCCTCACACTCTCTCCTCCAGCACAGGTTAGCTCTGAGTGCTAGCATGCTAATGTGAACACAGACCATATCACTTCCAGAACACGGCTCATTGTTTCTGACAGCAACGTTTCTAATTGGCCCGTGGGTCTAAAGCCCGCCCACATTTTAGTAATGTCGTCATGACGCAGCAAAATCTGGATCAGCTCCGTTGGTCCCCGTTTTTAGAGACGTGGGTACGGAGGAGAAGAGAGAGGGGTTTGTTCCTGACACTGTGAGAGTCTCCTGACACACCGGGGACACACGCCGGGGACACACCGGGGACACACCGGGGGCACACCGGGGACACGCCGGGGACACGCCGGGGACACACGGGGGACACGCCGGGGACACACCGGGGACACACCGGGGGCACACGGGGGACACGCCGGGGACACACGGGGGACACGCCGGGGACACACGGGGGACACGCCGGGGGCACACCGGGGGCACACGGGGGACACGCCGGGGACACGCCGGGGGCACACGGGGGACACGCCGGGGGGACACCGGGGACACGTTGATGTAGAAAAGACCTTTAAGATACCAAGGTTTTTAAATCTCTCGTACGTCACTTCCTGCTGGAGGCTTTTCAGAGTAAGAGCGTGTACCTGATGCTCTTCAGGGTGGTGTCCAGCTCGTCGGCGTACATGGTCATCTTCTTGGTCTTCTTGGGGGAGGGGGTGGAGATCATCTTCAGCTCCAGGTCGTAGTCCATCTCGTCCGACTCCGACCAGGGGGAGGGCGAGCGAGACGCCCGGCTGCGGAGACCCGCCCCCAACGAGCGGGGAGCCACGCCCCTTTCCCCCACCCGATCCCCGTACTCCACCACGCGGTCGTCCTCCTCCATGTCCTCGTCTCCTTCCTCGTCTCCTTCTTCGTCTCCTTCCTCTTCCTCCTTGATGGGTTCCTCAGGCAGGTTCACCAGGTCGGCTGCAGAGAGACACACATTAAATGGAGGTGTGTGTTTGTACCTGAGTTTCTGTTTCTGTGTGTGTGTGTGTGTGTGTGTGTGTGTGTGTACCTGAGTGTCTGTGTGTGTATGGAGGTGTGTGTGTGTGTGTATGAGTGTGTGTGTGGAGGTGTGTGTGTCGTGTGTGTGTGTATGGAGGTGTGTGTGTGTGTGTGTGTGTGTGTAACTGAGTGTCTGTGTGTGTATGGAGGTGTGTGTGTGTGTGTGTGTGTGTGTGATGAGTGTGTGTGTGTGTACCTGAGTGTCTGTGTGTGTATGGAGGTGTGTGTGGTGTGTGTGTGTGTACCTGAGTGTCTGTGTGTGTATGGAGGTGTGTGTGTGTGTGTGTGTGTGTGTGTGTGTGTACCTGAGTGTCTGTGTGTGTATGGAGGTGTGTGTACCTGAGTGTCTGTGTGTATGGAGGTGTGTGTGTGTGTGTGTGTACCTGAGTGTCTGTGTGTGTATGGAGGTGTGTGTCCCATGTTGTCTCCGATCAGAGGTTTCTTGGTCTTGATGACGTCTCTCTGGATCCTGCGTGTGTGGAACCTCCTCTTCCTGCACACACAAACATTCAATCAGATTATACTGTGTGTGCGTGTGTGCGTGCGTGCGTGTGTGTGTGTATTCACCAGGAGTTGCTGAGGACTCCTCTCATGCCTCCGTAGTTTGGGTTCCCGTACTTCATGTAGTATCTGCTGCGTCGAGCTGCACCCAGCTCCTTCTTATCATCTGAACACAAACAGCTCATTTACTTTTTTTATTCACAGAGGACTCTTTAAAGTACAGACACTACATACTGATATACACCTGAACATCAGCAGGAGAGGACTCTTTAAAGTAGAGACACTACATACTGATATACACCTGAACATCAGCAGGAGAGGACTCTTTAAAGTAGAGACACTACATACTGATATACACCTGAACATCAGCAGGAGAGGACTCTTTAAAGTAGAGACACTACATACTGATATACACCTGAACATCAGCAGGAGAGGACTCTTTAAAGTAGAGACACTACATACTGATATACACCTGAACATCAGCAGGAGAGGACTCTTTAAAGTAGAGACACTACATACTGATATACACCTGAACATCAGCAGGAGAGGACTCTTTAAAGTAGAGACACTACATACTGATATACAGCTGAACATCAGCAGGAGAGGACTCTTTAAAGTAGAGACACTACATACTGATATACACCTGAACATCAGCAGGAGAGGACTCTTTAAAGTAGAGACACTACATACTGATATACACCTGAACATCAGCAGGAGAGGACTCTTTAAAGTAGAGACACTACATACTGATATACACCTGAACATCAGCAGGAGAGGACTCTTTAAAGTAGAGACACTACATACTGATATACACCTGATCATCAGCAGGAGAGGACTCTTTAAAGTAGAGACACTACATACTGATATACACCTGAACATCAGCAGGAGAGGACTCTTTAAAGTAGAGACACTACATACTGATATACACCTGAACATCAGCAGGAGAGGACTCTTTAAAGTAGAGACACTACATACTGATATACACCTGAACATCAGCAGGAGAGGACTCTTTAAAGTAGAGACACTACATACTGATATACACCTGAACATCAGCAGGAGAGGACTCTTTAAAGTAGAGACACTACATACTGATATACACCTGAACATCAGCAGGAGAGGACTCTTTAAAGTAGAGACACTACATACTGATATACACCTGAACATCAGCAGGAGAGGACTCTTTAAAGTAGAGACACTACATACTGATATACACCTGAACATCAGCAGGAGAGAACTCTTTAAAGTAGAGACACTACATACTGATATACACCTGAACATCAGCAGGAGAGGACTCTTTAAAGTAGAGACACTACATACTGATATACACCTGAACATCAGCAGGAGAGGACTCTTTAAAGTAGAGACACTACATACTGATATACACCTGAACATCAGCAGGAGAGGACTCTTTAAAGTAGAGACACTACATACTGATATACACCTGAACATCAGCAGGAGAGGACTCTTTAAAGTAGAGACACTACATACTGATATACACCTGAACATCAGCAGGAGAGGACTCTTTAAAGTAGAGGAACTGACCGTGTGTTGCAAAGCGCAGCAGCAGCTTGTTTCCTTTGAAGGGCTTGACGGCGGGTCGCAGCTCGTTGCTCAGCAGGGAGTCTCTCTCCGTCAGAGACAGATCTTCCACCTGAACGTCCTCCTTCTTCTTCTGCTGCTCCGCCTCGCCCTCCTTCACTTCGACCTCCTCGCTGCTCTTCTTCACCTTCTCCTCTTCCTCCTCCTCTTGCTCCACCTCCCCTTCCTCCTCCTCCTCCTCCTCCTCATCCGACTTCTCTCCACGAGCTGTCAGGTCAAACACACATTCATGATTTAGATCCATCACTTCTTTCTCACTAGTGGGAATATTTTTATCATACTTGTCTAATATTATAGTTCTGGGTTCGTAGTGCCGGCCTCAGCGCTACGAACCCAGTTCAAAGCACCCTGGATGTGTCCGAGTTACCCGGCTGACCTAATCCAAAACAAGCGCGCTCTCGCTAAGCGGTCCTACGACGCGGGTTCTCAACTCGGTGACTCGAGCCAGGGTTTCTCCGTCCGGCTGAGTGCGAAAGGGGCGGGGCTAGCAACATTTGACCAATCTCAGACATGGAGAAGCTACTGACAGCGCAGCGTCATACTTCCTGAATGAAGGACTCTAATATCAGACACGTGAAGAAGTTAAACTATTATTGCTAAAGTAATGCTTCATCCAGTCTGTGACGCTGAGAGTGCTGCACGGCCAGACACGCTCAGGGACTCGGATCAGGAGACATGCGATACATCATGAAGTGATGTGCCGCGGACTGGACTTAGTGTACTCTGATCCGGGTACTGATGCTGACTGGACTTAGTGTACTCTGATCCGGGTACTGATGCTGACTGGACTTAGTGTACTCTGATCCGGGTACTGATGCTGACTGGACTTAGTGTACTCTGATCCGGGTACTGATGCTGACTGGACTTAGTGTACTCTGATCCGGGGTACTGATGCTGACTGGACTTAGTGTACTCTGATCCGGGTACTGATGCTGACTGGACTTAGTGTACTCTGATCCGGGTTCTGATGCTGACTGGACTTAGTGTACTCTGATCCGGGTTCTGATGCTGACTGGACTTAGTGTACTCTGATCCGGGTACTGATGCTGACTGGACTTAGTGTACTCTGATCCGGGTACTGATGCTGACTGGACTTAGTGTACTCTGATCCGGGTACTGATGCTGACTGGACTTAGTGTACTCTGATCCGGGTACTGATGCTGACTGGACTTAGTGTACTCTGATCCGGGTACTGATGCTGACTGGACTTAGTGTACTCTGATCCGGGTACTGATGCTGACTGGACTTAGTGTACTCTGATCAGGGTACTGATGCTGACTGGACTTAGTGTGCTCTGATCAGGGTTCTGATGCTGACTGGACTTAGTGTACTCTGATCCGGGTTCTGATGCTGACTGGACTTAGTGTACTCTGATCCGGGTTCTGATGCTGACTGGACTTAGTGTACTCTGATCCGGGTACTGATGCTGACTGGACTTAGTGTACTCTGATCCGGGTACTGATGCTGACTGGACTTAGTGTACTCTGATCCGGGTACTGATGCTGACTGGACTTGGTGTACTCTGATCCGGGTACTGATGCTGACTGGACTTAGTGTACTCTGATCCGGGTACTGATGCTGACTGGACTGAGTGTACTCTGATCCGGGTACTGATGCTGACTGGACTTAGTGTACTCTGATCCGGGTACTGATGCTGACTGGACTTAGTGTACTCTGATCCGGGTTCTGATGCTGACTGGACTTAGTGTACTCTGATCCAGGTACTGATGCTGACTGGACTTAGTGTACTCTGATCCGGGTTCTGATGCTGACTGGACTGAGTGTACTCTGATCCGGGTTCTGATGCTGACTGGACTTAGTGTACTCTGATCCGGGTTCTGATGCTGACTGGACTTAGTGTACTCTGATCCGGGTACTGATGCTGACTGGACTTAGTGTACTCTGATCCGGGTTCTGATGCTGACTGGACTTAGTGTACTCTGATCCGGGTACTGATGCTGACTGGACTTAGTGTACTCTGATCCGGGTACTGATGCTGACTGGACTTAGTGTACTCTGATCCGGGTTCTGATGCTGACTGGACTTAGTGTACTCTGATCCGGGTTCTGATGCTGACTGGACTTAGTGTACTCTGATCCGGGTTCTGATGCTGACTGGACTTAGTGTACTCTGATCCGGGTACTGATGCTGACTGGACTTAGTGTACTCTGATCCGGGTACTGATGCTGACTGGACTTAGTGTACTCTGATCCGGGTACTGATGCTGACTGGACTTAGTGTACTCTGATCCGGGTACTGATGCTGACTGGACTTAGTGTGCTCTGATCCGGGTTCTGATGCTGACTGGACTTAGTGTACTCTGATCCGGGTACTGATGCTGACTGGACTTAGTGTACTCTGATCCGGGTTCTGATGCTGACTGGACTTAGTGTACTCTGATCCGGGTTCTGATGCTGACTGGACTTAGTGTGCTCTGATCCGGGTTCTGATGCTGACTGGACTTAGTGTACTCTGATCCGGGTTCTGATGCTGACTGGACTTAGTGTACTCTGATCCGGGTACTGATGCTGACTGGACTTAGTGTACTCTGATCCGGGTACTGATGCTGACTGGACTTAGTGTACTCTGATCCGGGTACTGATGCTGACTGGACTCAGTGTACTCTGATCCGGGTACTGATGCTGACTGGACTTAGTGTACTCTGATCCGGGTACTGATGCTGACTGGACTTAGTGTACTCTGATCCGGGTACTGATGCTGACTGGACTTAGTGTACTCTGATCCGGGTACTGATGCTGACTGGACTTAGTGTACTCTGATCCGGGTTCTGATGCTGACTGGACTTAGTGTACTCTGATCCGGGTACTGATGCTGACTGGACTGAGTGTACTCTGATCCGGGTACTGATGCTGACTGGACTTAGTGTACTCTGATCCGGGTACTGATGCTGACTGGACTAGTGTACTCTGATCCGGGTACTGATGCTGACTGGACTTAGTGTACTCTGATCCGGGTACTGATGCTGACTGGACTTAGTGTACTCTGATCCGGGTTCTGATGCTGACTGGACTTAGTGTACTCTGATCCGGGTACTGATGCTGACTGGACTTAGTGTACTCTGATCCGGGTACTGATGCTGACTGGACTTAGTGTACTCTGATCCGGGTACTGATGCTGACTGGACTTAGTGTACTCTGATCCGGGTTCTGATGCTGACTGGACTTAGTGTACTCTGATCCGGGTACTGATGCTGACTGGACTGAGTGTACTCTGATCCGGGTTCTGATGCTGACTGGACTCAGTGTACTCTGATCCGGGTTCTGATGCTGACTGGACTCAGTGTACTCTGATCCGGGTTCTGATGCTGTTCTGATGTTCTAGCAGTCAGACTGCTCTGCAGATGGAGCTGATGTTCTGTTCACACAGACGTGATTTCTGCCAGCCGTCTTTCCTTTCTCCTGTGATATGACTCGATCGCTTTAAACTCCGCCCCCTGAGCTCTGATTGGTCAGCAGGCGGTGCTTTCACTGAGTTGAGCTCTTAGCCTGCAGCCTAACCTGCTCCGGGGCAGGCTAGCCGCTCAGCATCCGTTACCATGGAGATCTAGCCGCTAAAAAGAGAGCCAGCTTCGTAGGACTGGAAACCCAGAGTCACCCTGAAGTTAGCCGCTCAGAGGACATCGGGCTCCGGGCTCCGGCCTCGGGCTCTGGGCTCCGGCCTCCCGGGCTCCGGCCTCCCGGGCTCCGGCCTCCCGGGCTCCGGCCTCCCGGGCTCCGGCCCCCCGGGCTCCGGCCCCCGGGCTCCGGCCCCCCGGGCTCCGGCCCCCCGGGCTCCGGCCCCCCGGGCTCCGGCCCCCCGGGCTCCGGCCCCCGGGCTCCGGCCCCCCGGGCTCCGGCCCCCGGGCTCCGGCCCCCGGGCTCCGGCCCCCCGGGCTCCGGCCCCGGGCTCCGGCCCCCGGGCTCCGGCCCCCCGGGCTCCGGCCCCCGGGCTCCGGCCCCCCGGGCTCCGGCCCCCCGGGCTCCGGCCCCCCGGCCCCCGCCCCCCGGGCTCCGGCCCCCCGGGCTTTGTTTACCAGGGCTTGACGTTGACGTTGATCGGCCACAGTGTAGATATGGCTATGAAAAACTTAGGTCACAGGGGTTTGTTTACCTGTGGTTTGTTTACCTGTGGTTTGTTTACCTGTGGTTTGTTTACCTGTGGTTTGTTTACCTGTGGTTTGTTTACCTGTGGTTTGTTTACCTGTGGTTTGTTTACCTGTGGATTGTTTACCTTTACTCTCCGGCTCCGGCTGCTCGCTGCTCTCCGTCTCCGTGGTAACCGTCTCCGGGTCGGGCAGCCGGCTGCAGTTAACGAGCGCTCGGATCGACGTGTTGTCATCGAGCCACACCACGTTACCTAGGAAACCAGCAGGTTCAGACAGGCGTGTTCTGACCTCCCCCTGGCAGTCAGGTCACACATCGCTTTATTGCGTTCTGACGATGCATCACCAGTGTCTGCCGATTGTAGATACAAACAAACAATAACAACGACTAAAGTAATCCCTGCCTCCCTGCACGTAGGGATTACTTTAGTCGCCGTTTGTGTTCTTTGTAAAATACACACGAGTATCTTCCAGAAACATTGTTAAATTAATATATATGCATGTAACACACACATGCCGCAAATACCTATAATCATACACACATATGCTGCAGATAGTTTTACAGTGTGTGTGTGTGTGTGTGTGTGTGTGTGTGTCACTCACAGGAGTTGTCGTCGATCCACTCGATGTGAGCTGGAGGATACTCCTTAAAGTATCCGAAGATGTCCTGAGTGCTCATGTCGTCGACTCCCGTCACGTAGAGAGCCTCCATCCTCAGGTTGGGGATCGCTGAGCACCACAGAAGAAGAAGAAGAAGAAGGAGAAGGGAGGTTAAAGCACCACAGAAGAAGAAGAAGAAGAAGAAGAAGAAGAAGAAGAAGAAGAAGAAGAAGAAGAAGAAGAAGAAGAAGAAGAAGAAGAAGAAGAAGAAGAAGAAGAAGAAGAAGAAGAAGAAAGGTTAAAGCACCAAAGAAGAAGAAGAAGAAGAAGAAGAAGAAGAAGAAGAAGAAGAAGAAGAAGAAGAAGAAGAAGAAGAAGAAGAAGAAGAAAGGTTAAAGCACCAAAGAAGAAGAATAGGAGGTTAAAGCACCAAAGAAGAAGAATAGGAGGTTAAAGCACCACAGAAGAAGAAGAAGAAGAAGAAGAAGAAGAAGAAGAAGAAGAAGAAGAAGAGAAGAAGAAGAAGAAGAAGGGAGGTTAAAGCACCACAGAAGAAGAATAGGAGGTTAAAGCACCACAGAAGAAGAAGAATAGGAGGTTAGAGCACCACGGAAGAAGAAGAAGAAGGGAGGTTAAAGCACCACAGAAGAAGAATAGGAGGTTAAAACACCACAGAAGAAGAAGAATAGGAGGTTAGAGCACCACAGAAGAAGAATAGGAGGTTAGAGCACCACAGAAGAAGAAGAATAGGAGGTTAGAGCACCACGGAAGAAGAAGAAGGGAGGTTAAAGCACCACAGAAGAAGAATAGGAGGTTAGAGCACCACAGAAGAAGAAGAATAGGAGGTTAGAGCACCACGGAAGAAGAAGAAGAATAGGAGGTTAAAGCACCACAGAAGAAGAAGAATAGGAGGTTAGAGCACCACAGAAGAAGAAGAATAGGAGGTTAGAGCACCACGGAAGAAGAAGAAGAATAGGAGGTTAAAGCACCACAGAAGAAGAAGAATAGGAGGTTAGAGCACCACAGAAGAAGAAGAATAGGAGGTTAGAGCACCACAGAAGAAGAAGAATAGGAGGTTAGAGCACCACAGAAGAAGAGATGTCTCACCTTTCTTCATGGTTTCTTTATCCATCACAACGTCTCTCTGCTCGGCGTTGTCTTCGGGACGGAAGTGGAAACGTTGCGCTCGCTTTTCCTTCCTCTCGATCGCCTCCTGATGGAAACACACACACACACAATCAACACACACTTCCTGTACGCTCAGAGCTTCAACTTCGATGATGTGATTTAAGGACATCAGAGCATGTTTTAAAGTGAGAGCCAGAGGGTAAATGCACCGAGCGGACATCAAGGTTCTCTTTGCAGGGACAACAATCGCTTGAACTTAACAGGGGGTTTAAAGTCTCTGTGAGAAGCTTCTGCCCCAGTGTGTGTGTGTGTGTGTGTGTGTGTGTGTGTGTGTGTGTGCGTGGTGTGTGTGTGTGTGTGTGTGTGTGTGTGTGTGTGAGGGAACAGTGGGTTTAAAGTCTCTGTGAGAAGCTTCTGCTCCAGTGTGTGTGTGTGTGTGTGTGTGTGTGTGTATGTGTGTCTCTGAACGTCTTCATGTTTCATTGAAAGTGCACCAGAAGCAAAGCGAGCTCATGAAGCTGTACTCCTTGAAGCAACTGAGGATCTGAAGGGTCGGCGGAGACGATGCGTCAGGTGACCGACATTCAGAGGGCCTGGAGTGAACCGGAAACGTGGAGCAGCTTCGGCGCGGAGAGGGAGACACCATGCCATCATGACATTGAGGGCAGGACAACATATGTTGGATATATAATCTGTTAATGTTTAATCGTTGATAAATCAGATTTTTAGCAAGGCAAGTTTATTTATAGAGCACTTTTCAACGCAAGGCAATTCAAAGTGCTCTACAAAATAAATGAAAGACATTCAGCATTAACAAAGAACAGCTAATCAAATGAACATGAAGGAAAGGCATGGATAAAGCTACAGTGAGCTAACATGTGAACAGTTCAATCAAACCACTTCTCTCTTTGAACAATGCTGCCGTAAAGTGCCGTCCGTACCTTTGAGTTGACGTCGATCCCCGTGATGAACGATCCCGCCTTGTTCTCGTATCGCCGGCTCGTGTCCTGAAGAAGTTAAAACGATGTCATTTCAATTTAAAAATAGAAATGCACAGCTTCTGAAGCTTACCCCGAACTCCTTTTAAATGAGTGAGTACAACTTTGCCTTATTCTACCTGGCGTGCCCCACAGGAGATATTGCAGTGTTCTGCGTGATGTATGTTAGTGGGAAGGTGAGCAATGGGGTCAGAACCACAACATCACCTAAATTAGGGATTACAAATCAGCCGAATTGATCAGAGACTGACCTGTGAGAGTCATTACACTTTCTTAATTAATGTCTCCTCTCTGTTGCTGTTACAAACATTACATTCAGTTTCCTTCGTGGGTTTTGGTCGATCCACAAACACATGAGTTTTAACCAGCTTGAGTTAAAAAGGTGATTTCCAACAGATGAAAAACCACCAAAACCCAAAGATATCTGTTCAGTTTGGGGGTTACAAACCAGCCAAATTCATCATAGACAGTCCCTGTATCAGATTAGTTCAATATGTTGTATTGTTTTTCAAATATAAGCCTTTTACAGATGTAGTTACCGTTTGACCCGCTCGCATTAAAAGCGGTTAACCGTGAACAACGGTCAATGCTAACAACAAAGCTACATCTACAGGCGAGTCCCATCAGATGGAAAACATTTAAAACTCAAATATATCTGTTACATTTGGGAGTTAGAAATAGGCCGAATTGATCATAGACTGTCCCTGGATCAGAGTAATTGATTATATATTTTAATTTGATAGAATATATGCCTTATATTGCCGTTAAAACCCCTAAATTCACAGTTTTCCCAATGGGAGTTTGGTCCCTCTGTATAAGACACGTTACAAGAAGAGGCTAACGGCAACAAGTGCCCGGGATAACGAACCGGTAAACTGCTGCTAAATAGATAGATAGTTAACTTACAACCAGCTCGGATAAAAGCATGGAACCGTTATTAACAGTTAAAGGTCACAATGCTAACAACAATGCTAACAACAATGCTAACAACAATGCTAACAACAATACTAACAACAATGCTAACAACAATGCTAACAACAAAGCTACAGCTACAGGTGAGTCACACCAGATGGAAAACCTTTAAAACTCAAAGATATCCGTTTCATCTGGGGGTTAGAAACCGGCCGAAGTGATCACAGACACTGTCTTTGTATTCGAATAATTCAAAACTGTGGTTTTATCTTCAAAATAATGAGTTATTTAAACATTTAAACACTTGAATTGACAGTTTCCTCGTGTTTCCTTTAAACACGCTCCAAGAAGAGGCTCAGAGCAACAAGTGACGACCATAACAGGCGGTCAACCCGCTGCTCAACACGTATGTATAATGAAACCAGTTTGTGTTCAGACCGGTGTGCAGGGAGCCTCCAGCCCCCGGAGAGAGAGCGGGGAGGCGGCGTGAGGAGAGGCCGACTCCCCGCTCTCTCTCCCGGGCTGCGGGACACGCGAGTTCCCGGTCTGCAGAGGCCTCTCACCGGCAGAAGCTCCTTCAGGGACCGGCTCACCGACACCTCGTCCTCCAGCTCCCCGTCCTCCACCTCCATCGGTTCGGCCTCCCGAGCATCTTTATCCGACTCAGAGTCCGAGTCCGAGCCGCTGTCTGGTTTCACGGAGACCCGCAAGCTGCGCACCGCCGCCATGGTGCATCAAAACGGGCTGTTCTTCTGTGGTGCCGAGGAGCAGAGCACAGGAACCAGCGACACCTAGTGAGGGGTTTCATGCTGGAGGAGGGGGCAGGAAGAGGGTCTCCTGGTGAGGGGTTTCATGCTGGAGGAGGGGGCAGGAAGAGGGTCTCCTGGTGAGGGGTTTCATGCTGGAGGAGGGGGCAGGAAGAGGGTCTGCTGGGGAGGGGTTTCATGCTGGAGGAGGGGGCAGGAAGAGGGTCTCCTGGTGAGGGGTTTCATGGAGGAGGAGGGGGCAGGAAGAGGGTCTGCTGGTGAGGGGTTTCATGCTGGAGGAGGGGGCAGGAAGAGGGTCTGCTGGTGAGGGGTTTCATGCTTGAGGAGGGGGCAGGAAGAGGGTCTGCTGGTGAGGGGTTTCATGCTGGAGGAGGGGGCAGGAAGAGGGTCTGCTGGTGAGGGGTTTCATGCTGGAGGAGGGGGCAGGAAGAGGGTCTGCTGGTGAGGGGTTTCATGATGGAGGAGGAGGGGGCAGGAAGAGGGTCTCCTGGTGAGGGGTTTCATGCTGGAGGAGGGGGCAGGAAGAGGGTCTGCTGGTGAGGGGTTTCATGCTGGAGGAGGGGGCAGGAAGAGGGTCTCCTGGTGAGGGGTTTCATGCTGGAGGAGGGGGCAGGAAGAGGGTCTGCTGGTGAGGGGTTTCATGCTGGAGGAGGGGGCAGGAAGAGGGTCTCCTGGTGAGGGGTTTCATGGAGGAGGGGGCAGGAAGAGGGTCTCCTGGTGAGGGGTTTCATGGAGGAGGGGGCAGGAGGAGGGTCTCCTGGTGAGGGGTTTCATGGAGGAGGGGGCAGGAAGAGGGTCTCCTGGTGAGGGGCTTCATGCTGGAGGAGGGGGCAGGAAGAGGGTCTGCTGGTGAGGGGTTTCATGCTGGAGGAGGGGGCAGGAAGAGGGTCTGCTGGTGAGGGGTTTCATGCTGGAGGAGGGGGCAGGAAGAGGGTCTCCTGGTGAGGGGTTTCATGGAGGAGGGGGCAGGAAGAGGGTCTCCTGGTGAGGGGCTTCATGCTGGAGGAGGGGGCAGGAAGAGGGTCTGCTGGTGAGGGGCTTCATGGAGGAGGAGGGGGCAGGAAGAGGGTCTCCTGGTGAGGGGCTTCATGCTGGAGGAGGGGGCAGGAGGAGGGTCTGCTGGTGAGGGGTTTCATGGAGGAGGGGGCAGGAGGAGGGTCTCCTGGTGAGGGGTTTCATGGAGGAGGGGGCAGGAAGAGGGTCTCCTGGTGAGGGGCTTCATGCTGGAGGAGGGGGCAGGAAGAGGGTCTGCTGGTGAGGGGCTTCATGGAGGAGGAGGGGGCAGGAAGAGGGTCTCCTGGTGAGGGGTTTCATGCTGGAGGAGGGGGCAGGAAGAGGGTCTCCTGGTGAGGGGTTTCATGCTGGAGGAGGGGGCAGGAAGAGGGTCTGCTGGTGAGGGGTTTCATGCTGGAGGAGGGGGCAGGAAGAGGGTCTGCTGGTGAGGGGTTTCATGCTGGAGGAGGGGGCAGGAAGAGGGTCTGCTGGTGAGGGGCTTCATGGAGGAGGGGGCAGGAGGAGGGTCTGCTGGTGAGGGGTTTCATGGAGGAGGGGGCAGGAGGAGGGTCTGCTGGTGAGGGGCTTCATGGAGGAGGGGGCAGGAGGAGGGTCTCCTGGTGAGGGGCTTCATGGAGGAGGGGGCAGGAAGAGGGTCTGCTGGTGAGGGGCTTCATGGAGGAGGGGGCAGGAAGAGGGTCTCCTGGTGAGGGGCTTCATGGAGGAGGGGGCAGGAAGAGGGTCTGCTGGTGAGGGGTTTCATGGAGGAGGGGGCAGGAAGAGGGTCTGCTGGTGAGGGGCTTCATGGAGGAGATTAGATTCTGAGATGAAAGTGAGCAGCGAAGGAAACGAAGGAAACGAAGGAAACAGTTCATGAAGACGTGTTTATGAGGAGCCTCTGGCTCTATATATATATACTATATACCATATACTATATACTATATACTATATACTATATACCATATACTATATACTATATACCATATACTATATATATATACTATATACCATATACTATATACTATATACTATATACTATATACCATATACTATATACTATATACCATATACTATATACTATATACTATATACTATATACTATATACCATATACTATATACTATATACCATATACTATATACTATATACTATATTCACCTCTACCGGAACATCCACAGAGCATCGCGTGGTGTCCGTGCTCTGCCAGCTGCTGCCGAGCGGCAGTGAAGGTCGTGTGCACGTGTCTCCAGTGTTCAACATGTAGTATCTCTACACACAGCGTGCGGGCCTGGAGACGAAGAATCAACATGGACGACATGTGGGATCGGGACGGAGGCCGAGGTCCCGCGGGGCGGAGGCCGAGGTCCCGCGGGGCGGAGGCCGAGGTCCCGCGGGGCGGAGGCCGAGGTCCCGCGGGGCGGGGGTCGAGGTCCCGCGGGGCGGAGGCCGAGGTCCCGCGGGGCGGAGGCCGAGGTCCCGCGGGGCGGGGGTCCGGGTGGGAAGCCGTGACCGAGAGACTTTCTGCAGCTCTGGTCAACACCGTGAGATGTACCACGGTTTGGTGTCTAAGTCAAATAAAACAGTCTGAAGTACTTGGGAGGCTGTGGCGCAGTGGGTTAGTGCGCTGGTGTTGGGTTCAGGGCGCACAGGTTCAAACCCCACTGCAGTCAGCATGTACATTTCAAGAGTTAGAATACATGTGTTGTTACGTAGTGTAGCGATACTCTGGTACAGCAGAAGTACTCAGGTCTTGTACTTGAGTAAAAGTAGAAGTACTCAGGTCTTGTACTTGAGTAGAAGTACTCAGGTCTTGTACTTGAGTAAAAGTAGAAGTACCAGAGTGCAGGAATACTCTGTTACAGTAAAAGTATTCAAAATGTCCCTCAAGTGAAAGTAGAAAGTATTCTCATCTAAATATAGTACAGACAGTGAAAGTAGTCGTTGAGCAGATTGGTCCATTTCAGAATAATATATATGATGTGTTTTATAAAGATTGATCATGAAAGTGTTCTCAAAGCTGGTGGAGGTGCAGCTAGTCTGAAGTACTTTGTAGACTGCAGGGTAGCTGGTGGAGGTGCAGCTAGTCTGAAGTACTTTGTAGACTGCAGGGTAGCTGGTGGAGGAGCAGCTAGTCTGAAGTACTTTGTAGACTGCAGGGTAGCTGGTGGAGGTGCAGCTAGTCTGAAGTACTTTGTAGACTGCAGGGTAGCTGGTGATGTGCAGCTAGTCTGAAGTACTTTGTAGACTGCAGGGTAGCTGGTGGAGGTGCAGCTAGTCTGAAGTACTTTGTAGACTGCAGGGTAGCTGGTGGAGGTGCAGCTAGTCTGAAGTACTTTGTAGACTGCAGGGTAGCTGGTGGAGGTGCAGCTAGTCTGAAGTACTTTGTAGACTGCAGGGTAGCTGGTGGAGGTGCAGCTAGTCTGAAGTACTTTGTAGACTGCAGGGTAGCTGGTGGAGGTGCAGCTAGTCTGAAGTACTTTGTAGACTGCAGGGTAGCTGGTGGAGGTGCAGCTAGTCTGAAGTACTTTGTAGACTGCAGGGTAGCTGGTGAAGGTGCAGCTAGTCTGAAGTACTTTGTAGACTGCAGGGTAGCTGGTGAAGGAGCAGCTAGTCTGAAGTACTTTGTAGACTGCAGGGTAGCTGGTGAAGGTGCAGCTAGTCTGAAGTACTTTGTAGACTGCAGGGTAGCTGGTGGAGGTGCAGCTAGTCTGAAGTACTTTGTAGACTGCAGGGTAGCTGGTGGAGGTGCAGCTAGTCTGAAGTACTTTGTAGACTGCAGGGTAGCTGGTGGAGGAGCAGCTAGTCTGAAGTACTTTGTAGACTGCAGGGTAGCTGGTGGAGGTGCAGCTAGTCTGAAGTACTTTGTAGACTGCAGGGTAGCTGGTGAAGGTGCAGCTAGTCTGAAGTACTTTGTAGACTGCAGGGTAGCTGGTGAAGGTGCAGCTAGTCTGAAGTACTTTGTAGACTGCAGGGTAGCTGGTGGAGGTGCAGCTAGTCTGAAGTACTTTGTAGACTGCAGGGTAGCTGGTGGAGGTGCAGCTAGTCTGAAGTACTTTGTAGACTGCAGGGTAGCTGGTGGAGGTGCAGCTAGTCTGAAGTACTTTGTAGACTGCAGGGTAGCTGGTGAAGGTGCAGCTAGTCTGAAGTACTTTGTAGACTGCAGGGTAGCTGGTGGAGGTGCAGCTAGTCTGAAGTACTTTGTAGACTGCAGGGTAGCTGGTGGAGGTGCAGCTAGTCTGAAGTACTTTGTAGACTGCAGGGTAGCTGGTGGAGGTGCAGCTAGTCTGAAGTACTTTGTAGACTGCAGGGTAGCTGGTGGAGGTGCAGCTAGTCTGAAGTACTTTGTAGACTGCAGGGTAGCTGGTGGAGGTGCAGCTAGTCTGAAGTACTTTGTAGACTGCAGGGTAGCTGGTGGAGGTGCAGCTAGTCTGAAGTACTTTGTAGACTGCAGGGTAGCTGGTGGAGGTGCAGCTAGTCTGAAGTACTTTGTAGACTGCAGGGTAGCTGGTGGAGGTGCAGCTAGTCTGAAGTACTTTGTAGACTGCAGGGTAGCTGGTGAAGGTGCAGCTAGTCTGAAGTACTTTGTAGGCTGCAGGGTAGCTGGTGAAGGTGCAGCTAGTCTGAAGTACTTTGTAGACTGCAGGGTAGCTGGTGGAGGAGCAGCTAGTCTGAAGTACTTTGTAGACTGCAGGGTAGCTGGTGAAGGTGCAGCTAGTCTGAAGTACTTTGTAGACTGCAGGGTAGCTGGTGGAGGTGCAGCTAGTCTGAAGTACTTTGTAGACTGCAGGGTAGCTGGTGAAGGTGCAGCTAGTCTGAAGTACTTTGTAGACTGCAGGGTAGCTGGTGGAGGTGCAGCTAGTCTGAAGTACTTTGTAGACTGCAGGGTAGCTGGTGGAGGTGCAGCTAGTCTGAAGTACTTTGTAGACTGCAGGGTAGCTGGTGGAGGAGCAGCTAGTCTGAAGTACTTTGTAGACTGCAGGGTAGCTGGTGGAGGTGCAGCTAGTCTGAAGTACTTTGTAGACTGCAGGGTAGCTGGTGGAGGTGCAGCTAGTCTGAAGTACTTTGTAGACTGCAGGGTAGCTGGTGGAGGTGCAGCTAGTCTGAAGTACTTTGTAGACTGCAGGGTAGCTGGTGGAGGTGCAGCTAGTCTGAAGTACTTTGTAGACTGCAGGGTAGCTGGTGGAGGAGCAGCTAGTCTGAAGTACTTTGTAGACTGCAGGGTAGCTGGTGGAGGAGCAGCTAGTCTGAAGTACTTTGTAGACTGCAGGGTAGCTGGTGGAGGTGCAGCTAGTCTGAAGTACTTTGTAGACTGCAGGGTAGCTGGTGGAGGTGCAGCTAGTCTGAAGTACTTTGTAGACTGCAGGGTAGCTGGTGGAGGAGCAGCTAGTCTGAAGTACTTTGTAGACTGCAGGGTAGCTGGTGGAGGTGCAGCTAGTCTGAAGTACTTTGTAGACTGCAGGGTAGCTGGTGGAGGTGCAGCTAGTCTGAAGTACTTTGTAGACTGCAGGGTAGCTGGTGGAGGTGCAGCTAGTCTGAAGTACTTTGTAGACTGCAGGGTAGCTGGTGGAGGTGCAGCTAGTCTGAAGTACTTTGTAGACTGCAGGGTAGCTGGTGGAGGTGCAGCTAGTCTGAAGTACTTTGTAGACTGCAGGGTAGCTGGTGGAGGAGCAGCTAGTCTGAAGTACTTTGTAGACTGCAGGGTAGCTGGTGGAGGTGCAGCTAGTCTGAAGTACTTTGTAGACTGCAGGGTAGCTGGTGGAGGTGCAGCTAGTCTGAAGTACTTTGTAGACTGCAGGGTAGCTGGTGGAGGTGCAGCTAGTCTGAAGTACTTTGTAGACTGCAGGGTAGCTGGTGGAGGTGCAGCTAGTCTGAAGTACTTTGTAGACTGCAGGGTAGCTGGTGGAGGAGCAGCTAGTCTGAAGTACTTTGTAGACTGCAGGGTAGCTGGTGGAGGAGCAGCTAGTCTGAAGTACTTTGTAGACTGCAGGGTAGCTGGTGGAGGTGCAGCTAGTCTGAAGTACTTTGTAGACTGCAGGGTAGCTGGTGGAGGTGCAGCTAGTCTGAAGTACTTTGTAGACTGCAGGGTAGCTGGTGGAGGTGCAGCTAGTCTGAAGTACTTTGTAGACTGCAGGGTAGCTGGTGGAGGAGCAGCTAGTCTGAAGTACTTTGTAGACTGCAGGGTAGCTGGTGGAGGTGCAGCTAGTCTGAAGTACTTTGTAGACTGCAGGGTAGCTGGTGGAGGTGCAGCTAGTCTGAAGTACTTTGTAGACTGCAGGGTAGCTGGTGGAGGTGCAGCTAGTCTGAAGTACTTTGTAGACTGCAGGGTAGCTGGTGGAGGTGCAGCTAGTCTGAAGTACTTTGTAGACTGCAGGGTAGCTGGTGGAGGAGCAGCTAGTCTGAAGTACTTTGTAGACTGCAGGGTAGCTGGTGGAGGAGCAGCTAGTCTGAAGTACTTTGTAGACTGCAGGGTAGCTGGTGGAGGTGCAGCTAGTCTGAAGTACTTTGTAGACTGCAGGGTAGCTGGTGGAGGTGCAGCTAGTCTGAAGTACTTTGTAGACTGCAGGGTAGCTGGTGGAGGTGCAGCTAGTCTGAAGTACTTTGTAGACTGCAGGGTAGCTGGTGGAGGAGCAGCTAGTCTGAAGTACTTTGTAGACTGCAGGGTAGCTGGTGGAGGTGCAGCTAGTCTGAAGTACTTTGTAGACTGCAGGGTAGCTGGTGGAGGAGCAGCTAGTCTGAAGTACTTTGTAGACTGCAGGGTAGCTGGTGGAGGTGCAGCTAGTCTGAAGTACTTTGTAGACTGCAGGGTAGCTGGTGGAGGAGCAGCTAGTCTGAAGTACTTTGTAGACTGCAGGGTAGCTGGTGGAGGTGCAGCTAGTCTGAAGTACTTTGTAGACTGCAGGGTAGCTGGTGGAGGTGCAGCTAGTCTGAAGTACTTTGTAGACTGCAGGGTAGCTGGTGGAGGAGCAGCTAGTCTGAAGTACTTTGTAGACTGCAGGGTAGCTGGTGGAGGTGCAGCTAGTCTGAAGTACTTTGTAGACTGCAGGGTAGCTGGTGGAGGTGCAGCTAGTCTGAAGTACTTTGTAGACTGCAGGGTAGCTGGTGGAGGTGCAGCTAGTCTGAAGTACTTTGTAGACTGCAGGGTAGCTGGTGGAGGAGCAGCTAGTCTGAAGTACTTTGTAGACTGCAGGGTAGCTGGTGGAGGTGCAGCTAGTCTGAAGTACTTTGTAGACTGCAGGGTAGCTGGTGGAGGAGCAGCTAGTCTGAAGTACTTTGTAGACTGCAGGGTAGCTGGTGGAGGATGCAGCTAGTCTGAAGTACTTTGTAGACTGCAGGGTAGCTGGTGGAGGTGCAGCTAGTCTGAAGTACTTTGTAGACTGCAGGGTAGCTGGTGGAGGTAGCAGCTAGTCTGAAGTACTTTGTAGACTGCAGGGTAGCTGGTGGAGGTGCAGCTAGTCTGAAGTACTTTGTAGACTGCAGGGTAGCTGGTGGAGGTGCAGCTAGTCTGAAGTACTTTGTAGGCTGCAGGGTAGCTGGTGGAGGTGCAGCTAGTCTGAAGTACTTTGTAGACTGCAGGGTAGCTGGTGGAGGTGCAGCTAGTCTGAAGTACTTTGTAGACTGCAGGGTAGCTGGTGGAGGTGCAGCTAGTCTGAAGTACTTTGTAGACTGCAGGGTAGCTGGTGGAGGAGCAGCTAGTCTGAAGTACTTTGTAGACTGCAGGGTAGCTGGTGGAGGTGCAGCTAGTCTGAAGTACTTTGTAGACTGCAGGGTAGCTGGTGGAGGTGCAGCTAGTCTGAAGTACTTTGTAGACTGCAGGGTAGCTGGTGGAGGTGCAGCTAGTCTGAAGTACTTTGTAGACTGCAGGGTAGCTGGTGGAGGTGCAGCTAGTCTGAAGTACTTTGTAGACTGCAGGGTAGCTGGTGGAGGTGCAGCTAGTCTGAAGTACTTTGTAGACTGCAGGGTAGCTGGTGGAGGAGCAGCTAGTCTGAAGTACTTTGTAGACTGCAGGGTAGCTGGTGGAGGTGCAGCTAGTCTGAAGTACTTTGTAGACTGCAGGGTAGCTGGTGGAGGTGCAGCTAGTCTGAAGTACTTTGTAGACTGCAGGGTAGCTGGTGGAGGAGCAGCTAGTCTGAAGTACTTTGTAGACTGCAGGGTAGCTGGTGGAGGAGCAGCTAGTCTGAAGTACTTTGTAGACTGCAGGGTAGCTGGTGGAGGTGCAGCTAGTCTGAAGTACTTTGTAGACTGCAGGGTAGCTGGTGGAGGTGCAGCTAGTCTGAAGTACTTTGTAGACTGCAGGGTAGCTGGTGGAGGTGCAGCTAGTCTGAAGTACTTTGTAGACTGCAGGGTAGCTGGTGGAGGTGCAGCTAGTCTGAAGTACTTTGTAGACTGCAGGGTAGCTGGTGGAGGAGCAGCTAGTCTGAAGTACTTTGTAGACTGCAGGGTAGCTGGTGGAGGAGCAGCTAGTCTGAAGTACTTTGTAGACTGCAGGGTAGCTGGTGGAGGTGCAGCTAGTCTGAAGTACTTTGTAGACTGCAGGGTAGCTGGTGGAGGAGCAGCTAGTCTGAAGTACTTTGTAGACTGCAGGGTAGCTGGTGGAGGAGCAGCTAGTCTGAAGTACTTTGTAGACTGCAGGGTAGCTGGTGGAGGTGCAGCTAGTCTGAAGTACTTTGTAGACTGCAGGGTAGCTGGTGGAGGTGCAGCTAGTCTGAAGTACTTTGTAGACTGCAGGGTAGCTGGTGGAGGAGCAGCTAGTCTGAAGTACTTTGTAGACTGCAGGGTAGCTGGTGGAGGTGCAGCTAGTCTGAAGTACTTTGTAGACTGCAGGGTAGCTGGTGGAGGTGCAGCTAGTCTGAAGTACTTTGTAGACTGCAGGGTAGCTGGTGGAGGAGCAGCTAGTCTGAAGTACTTTGTAGACTGCAGGGTAGCTGGTGAGGTGCAGCTAGTCTGAAGTACTTTGTAGACTGCAGGGTAGCTGGTGGAGGTGCAGCTAGTCTGAAGTACTTTGTAGACTGCAGGGTAGCTGGTGGAGGAGCAGCTAGTCTGAAGTACTTTGTAGACTGCAGGGTAGCTGGTGGAGGAGCAGCTAGTCTGAAGTACTTTGTAGACTGCAGGGTAGCTGGTGGAGGAGCAGCTAGTCTGAAGTACTTTGTAGACTGCAGGGTAGCTGGTGGAGGAGCAGCTAGTCTGAAGTACTTTGTAGACTGCAGGGTAGCTGGTGGAGGTGCAGCTAGTCTGAAGTACTTTGTAGACTGCAGGGTAGCTGGTGGAGGAGCAGCTAGTCTGAAGTACTTTGTAGACTGCAGGGTAGCTGGTGGAGGTGCAGCTAGTCTGAAGTACTTTGTAGACTGCAGGGTAGCTGGTGGAGGTGCAGCTAGTCTGAAGTACTTTGTAGACTGCAGGGTAGCTGGTGGAGGAGCAGCTAGTCTGAAGTACTTTGTAGACTGCAGGGTAGCTGGTGGAGGTGCAGCTAGTCTGAAGTACTTTGTAGACTGCAGGGTAGCTGGTGGAGGTGCAGCTAGTCTGAAGTACTTTGTAGACTGCAGGGTAGCTGGTGGAGGTGCAGCTAGTCTGAAGTACTTTGTAGACTGCAGGGTAGCTGGTGGAGGTGCAGCTAGTCTGAAGTACTTTGTAGACTGCAGGGTAGCTGGTGGAGGAGCAGCTAGTCTGAAGTACTTTGTAGACTGCAGGGTAGCTGGTGGAGGAGCAGCTAGTCTGAAGTACTTTGTAGACTGCAGGGTAGCTGGTGGAGGAGCAGCTAGTCTGAAGTACTTTGTAGACTGCAGGGTAGCTGGTGGAGGAGCAGCTAGTCTGAAGTACTTTGTAGACTGCAGGGTAGCTGGTGGAGGAGCAGCTAGTCTGAAGTACTTTGTAGACTGCAGGGTAGCTGGTGGAGGAGCAGCTAGTCTGAAGTACTTTGTAGACTGCAGGGTAGCTGGTGGAGGAGCAGCTAGTCTGAAGTACTTTGTAGGATGCAGGGTAGTGGTGGAGGTGCGCTAGTCTGAAGTACTTTGTAGACTG
>CM070486.1:902892-912892 GCA_036324585.1 Champsocephalus esox
GGGAGGAGGGGAGGGGGGAGGAGGGGGAGGAAAGAGAGGGGGAGGGGGGAGGGGAGAGAGGAGGGGGGGGAGAGAGGAGGGAGGAGGAGGGAGGAGGAAGGAGGGAGGAGAGGAGGGGAGAGAGGAGGAGGAGGGAGGGAGGGGAGGGGGGAGGGAGAGGAGAAGAGGGAGGGAGAGGAGGGGAGAGAGGGGAGAGAGGAGGGAGGAGAGGAGGGGAGAGAGAGGGGAGAGAGGAGGGAAGGGAGGAGGGAGGGGAGGGAGGAGAGAAGAGGGGAGGAAGGGAGGGAGGGAAGAGAAGGGAGAGAGGGAGAGGAGGGGGAGGGGGGAGGAGGGAAGGAGAGGGAGGGGAGAGGGGGGAGAGGAGGGAGAGGAGAGAGGGGAGGAGGAGAGGGAAGGGAGGAGGAGAGGGAGAGAGGGAGAGGGAGGAGAGGAAGGGGGGGAGAGGAGAGGAGAGGGGAGGGGAGAGGAGGGAGAGGAGGAGGGAGGAGGGGGAAGAGAGGAGAGAGAGGAGGGAGGGAGGAGGAGAGGGGAGAGGGAGGAGGAGGAGGGAGGAGGAGAGAGGGAGGGGAGAGAGGGAGGAGGAGGGAGGAAGGAGGAGGGGGAGAGAGGAGGGGAGGGAGAGAGGAGGAAGGGAGAGGAGGGAGAGAGGAGGGAGAGGAGAGGAGGAGAGGAGGGAGAGGAGGGAGGAGAGAGGGAGAGGGAGGGAGAGAGAGGAGAGGAGGAGAGAGGGAAGGAGAGGAGAGGGAGGAGGAGAGGAGAGAGGGAGGAGGGAGAGGGGAGGAGAGGAGGGAGGAGAGAGGGAGGAGGGGAGAGAGGAGGAGGAGGAGGAGGAGGAGAGGAGGGAGAGGAGAAGAGGGAGGAGGAGGAGAGAGGAGGAGAGAGGGAGAGGAGGGAGGAAGGAGGGAGGAGAGGAGGGAGAGGAGAGAGGGAGGAGAGGAAGGGGAGAGGAGGAGAGGAGGAGGAGAGGGGGAGAGGAGGAGGAGGAGAGGAGAGAGAGGGAGAGGAGGAGAGGAGAGGAGAGGAGGGAGAGGAGGGAGAGGAGAGGGAGGAGGAGAGAGGGGAGGGAGAGAGGAGGGAGAGAGGAGAGAGGAGGGGGAGAGGAGGAGGAGGGAGGAGGGAGAGAGGAGGGAGAGAGAGGGAGGGGAGGAGGGGAGGAGGGAGAGAGGAGGAGAGGAGGGAGGAGAGGGAGGGGAGGAGGAGGAGAGGGGGAGGAGGAGGGAGGAGGGGAGAGGAGGGGAGAGGAGAGAGAGGAGAGGGGAGGAGGGAGAGAGGAGGAGAGGAGAGGGGGGAGGAGGAGAGGAGGAGAGGGAGGGAGGAGGAGGGAGGAGGAGGGGAGAAGGAGAGGAGGAGAGGGAGAGGAGAGGGGAGGGGAGAGGAGGGAGAGGGGAGGGAGGAGGGGGAGGAGAGGAGAGGAGGAGGGAGGAGAGGGAGAGGAGGAGGGAGGAGGAGAGGAGGGGGAGGAGGGAGAGGAGGAGGAGGAGGGAGAGGGAAGAGGAGAGGAGGAGAGGAGGAGGAGGGAGAGGAGGAGAGGAGGAGGGAGAGGGGAGGAGAGGAGGAAGGAGGAGAGGGGAGGAGGAGGAGGGAGGGAGAGGAGAGGAGGGGAGGAGAGGGAGAGGGAGGAGAAGGAGGGAGGGAGAGGAGGGGAGAGAGGGGAGGAGGAGGAGGGAGAGAGGAGGAGGAGAGGGAGAGGAGGGAGGAGGAGAGGAGGGAGGAGGGAGGAGAGGAGGAGAGGAGAGGGGAGAGAGGAGGAGGAGGAGAGGGAGGAGAGAGGAGAGGGAGGGAGGAGGAGGGAGAGGAGAGGGAGGAGAGGAGGAGGGAGGAGGGGAGGAGGAGGGAGGAGGAGAGGAGGGAGAGAGGAGAGGAGGGAGGGGGAGGAGGAGGAGGGAGGGAGAGGAGAGGGGAGAGGAGGAGAGGAGGGAGGAGGAGGGAGGAGGGGAGAGGAGGAGAGGAGAGGGAGGAGAGGAGGGGAGAGGAGGGGGAGGAGGAGGAGAGGAGAGGAGAGGGAGGAGAGAGGGGAGGGAGGAGAGGAGGAGAGAGGAGGGAGGAGAGAGGGAGGGAGGAGAGGAGGGAGGAGAGGGAGAGGAGGAGGGAGGAGGGGAGAGGAGGAGGAGGAGAGGAGGGGAGAGAGAGGAGGAGGGAGGAGGGAGGAGGGAGAGGAGGAGAGAGGAGAGAGAGGAGGGAGGAGAGGGAGGAGAGGGAGGAGAGGAGGGAGGAGGAGGGAGAGGGGGAGGAGGAGGAGGGAGAGAGAGGAGGAGGGAGGAGAGGAGAGGGAGGAGGAGGGAGGAGGAGAGGAGGAGGGAGGAGGAGGGAGAGGGGAGGAGAGGAGGAGAAGGAGGAGGAGAGGAGAGGGGAGGAGGGAGGAGAGGGAGGAGAGGAGGAGGAGAGAGGGAGGGAGGGAGGAGAGGAGGAGGGAGGAGGGGAGGAGAGAGGAGAGGAGAGGAGGAGGGGGAGAGAGGAGGGAGGAGAGAGGGGGGAGGAGGGAGGAGAGAGGAGAGGGAGGGAGGAGAGGGGAGGAGAGGGGAGAGAGGAGGGAGGGGAGGAGGGAGAGAGGGAGGAGGGAGGGAGGAGGGGAGGGGAGAGAGGAGGAGGAGGAGAGGAGGGGAGAGGGAGGAGGGAGAGGAGAGGAGGGGAGAGGAGGAGAGGAGAGGAGGGAGGGAGAGGGGAGAGGAGGAGAGGGGAGGAGAGGAGGGAGGAGGAGGGGAGGGGAGGGAGAGGAGGAGAGGAGAGGAGGGGAGGAGGGAGAGGAGAGGAGGGAGGGGAGGAGGGAGAGGAGGAGGGAGAGGAGAGGAGGAGGGGAGGGGAGGAGAGGAGGGAGGAGGAGAGGGAGGGAGGAGGAGAGAGGGAGGGAGGAGGAGGAGAGGAGAGAGGAGGAGAGGGGAGGAGAGGAGGGAGGAGGAGAGGAGAGGGAGGAGGAGGAGGAGAGGAGGGAGGGGAGGGAGAGAGGAGGAGGGGGGAGAGAGGGGAGGAGGAGGAGAGGGGGAGGGAGAGGGAGGAGGAGAGGAGGGGGAGAGGAGAGGGAGAGGAGGAGGGGAGGAGGAGAGGAGGGAGAGGGAGGAGAGGAGGGGAGGAGGAGAGGGAGGAGGGAGGAGGAGGGAGGAGAGGAGGGAGGAGGAGAGGAGGAGGAGAGGAGAGGGAGAGGGAGGAGAGAGGGGAGGGAGGGAGGAGAGGGGAGGAGAGGGAGGGAGGAGAGGAGGGGAGAGGAGAGGAGGAGAGGAGAGAGGGAGGAGGGAGAGGGGAGAGAGGAGAGAGAGGAGGGGAGGAGAGGAGAGGGAGGAGGGGGAGAGGGAGGAGGGGAGAGAGGAGGGGAGGGAGAGAGGGAGGGAGAGGAGGGAGGAGGAGAGGAGGAGAGGAGGGAGGAGAGGAGAGGGGAGGAGAGGAGAGGAGGGAGAGGGAGAGGGAGAGGAGGAGGGAGAGAGGAGGAGGGGGAGGAGGAGAGGAGAGGAGGGAGAGAGGAGGAGGAGGAGGGAGAGGAGAGAGGAGGGAGGAGGAGAGAGGGAGGAGAGGAGGAGGAGAGGAGAGGGGAGGAGAGGAGGAGGAGAGAGGGAGAGAGAGGGAGAGAGGAGAGGAGGAGAGAGGAGGAGAGGAGAGGGAGAGAGGGGAGGAGAGGAGGGGGAGGAGAGGAGGAGGGAGGGGGAGGAGGGAGGAGAGGGAGGAGAGAGAGAGGGAGGAGGGAGAGGGAGAGAGGGAGGAGAGGAGAGAGGGAGGGAGAGAGGGGAGAGGAGGAGAGGGAGGAGAGAGGAGGAGGAGGGGAGGAGAGAGAGGGAGGAGAGGAGGAGGGAGAGAGGAGGAGAGGAGAGAGGAGGGAGAGGGAGGAGAGGAGAGGGAGAGAGAGGAGGAGGGGAGAGGAGAGGAGAGAGAGGGAGGAGGGAGAGGAGGAGGGAGGAGGAGAGGGAGAGGAGGAGGAGAGAGGAGAGAGGAGAGGAGGAGAGGAGGGAGAGGGAGAGGAGGAGAGGAGAGGAGGAGGAGAGAGAGAGGAGGGGAGAGGAGAGGGAGGAGGGGGAGGAGAGGGAGAGGGAGAGGAGAGAGGGAGGGGGAGGGAGAGAGGAGGAGGGAGGAGAGAGGAGGAGAGAGGGAGAGAGAGGGAGGAGAGGAGGAGAGGGGAGAGAGAGGAGAGAGGGAGGAGGAGAGAGGAGGAGAGGAGGGAGAGGGAGAGGAGAGGAGAGGAGAGAGGAGAGGAGAGAGGGGAGGGAGAGAGGAGAGGGAGGAGAGAGAGAGGGGAGAGGAGAGGGAGGAGGAGGGAGAGGAGAGAGAGAGGGAGGAGAGGGAGGGAGGAGAGGAGGAGAGAGGAGAGGAGAGGAGGGAGAGAGGAGAGGAGAGGAGAGAGGGAGGAGGAGAGGAGAGGAGAGAGGAGGGAGAGAGGAGAGGAGAGGGAGAGGAGGGAGAGGAGAGGAGAGAGGGAGAGGAGAGGAGAGGGAGGAGGAGAGGAGAGAGGAGGAGAGAGGAGGAGAGGAGAGGGAGGAGAGAGAGGAGAGAGAGGAGAGGAGGAGAGGAGAGAGAGGAGGGAGAGAGGGAGAGGAGAGGAGAGAGGAGGAGAGGGAGAGAGAGGAGAGGAGAGAGGAGGAGAGAGAGGAGAGGAGGAGAGGGAGAGGAGAGGAGAGAGGAGAGAGGAGGAGAGGAGAGAGAGAGGAGAGAGGAGAGGAGAGAGAGAGGGAGAGGAGAGGAGAGGAGAGAGAGAGAGGAGGGAGAGAGGAGAGGAGGAGAGGAGAGAGAGGAGAGGAGAGAGGAGAGAGGAGGGGAGAGGAGAGAGGAGAGAGGAGAGGAGGAGAGGAGAGAGGAGAGGAGAGAGGGAGGAGAGGAGAGAGGGAGAGAGAGAGAGGAGAGGAGAGAGGAGAGGAGGAGAGAGAGAGGAGAGAGGAGGGAGAGAGGAGAGAGGAGAGGAGAGGAGGAGAGGGAGAGAGGAGAGAGAGAGGAGGAGAGGAGAGAGGAGAGAGAGGAGGAGAGGAGAGAGAGGAGAGGAGGAGAGGGAGAGAGAGAGGAGAGAGAGAGGAGAGAGGAGGAGAGAGGAGAGGAGAGGAGAGAGGAGGAGGAGAGGAGGAGAGAGAGAGAGGGGAGAGGAGAGAGAGAGGAGAGAGGAGAGAGGAGAGAGAGGAGAGAGAGGGAGAGAGGAGAGAGAGAGAGGAGGAGGAGAGGAGGAGAGAGAGGAGAGGAGGAGAGGAGAGAGGGAGAGAGAGAGAGAGGAGAGAGAGGGAGGAGAGGAGAGGGGAGAGAGAGAGGAGAGAGAGAGGAGAGAGAGGAGAGAGGAGAGAGGAGGAGAGAGGAGGAGAGGAGAGAGAGAGAGGAGAGAGGAGGAGAGAGAGGAGAGGAGAGAGAGAGGAGGAGAGAGAGGAGAGGAGAGAGGAGGAGAGAGGAGAGGAGGAGGAGAGAGGAGAGAGAGAGAGGGAGAGGAGGAGGAGAGAGAGGAGAGGGAGGATGAGGAGAGGAGAGAGAGACGAGGAGATAGAAGAGAAGAAGAGATGAAGGTGGAGAGAGGAAGAAGAAGGGAGAAGAGAGGATGGAGGAGGGGAGAGAGGAAGGAGAGGGAGGGAGGAGAAGAGGAGAGGAGAGACGTGAAGAGAGGGAGAGGAGAGAGAGAGGGGAGAGAGAAGAGAGAAGAGAGAAGGGAGAGAGAGAGGAGAATGAGAGAGTTGGAGGGAGGGAGAGCATGAGAGAGGGAAGAGGAAGGAGATGGGAGAAGAGAGTCGAGATAGAGAGGACGAGAGAGGAGAGAGAGGAGGAGAGGGAAGAGGAGAGAGAAGAGAGAGAGAAGAAAGGGAGAGGGGAAAGGAGGAAGAGAGAGAAGAGAAGGAAGAAGAAGAGGAGAGAAGAGAGGAAGAGAGGAGGAGAGTTGAAGTATAATAAAACAACACGCGGGTGGAGAGAGAGGAAGAGAAGAGGAGGGAGAGAGAGTACTAATCCAACCTTTCATGTTGTCGTTAGTACAAAATTAAATCTACATTACTTTCTCAGAATGGGAGAGAAGGGCGGGAGTAGGTGAGTGTAAGTGATAGAGAGAGTTACTTATATTCATGACGTACAAGAATACGTTTATGCACACAACGCCTTTAAATTTCGCAGCTAAAGCGATAACAGAGCCCTTTACCAATAAAACGAGAAACAAAATATGATGCAGAGAAGAAAAACGAGAAAGATGAGAAAAGAGAGAGAAGAGTGAAGAGAGAAAGAGAAAGAGAATGAGAGAGAAGCGCTTAAAGCATTCAACAATTTAGAATTACAGCCCGCCTTCTAGTACTTTCTATATATAATTTCCGGCTTGACAAGCCTCTACGAACATTTCCTACCAATAAAACGCTAACTATCGCTATACACTATGTATCTACTAATGAACCCAGCGATAAGGGGCTAATTACTTATGACTGATCATTCTAACCACTAACAATTATAAAACTGCGCCAATAGAATAAAAACGCTGACAGCAACGCTTTAAAGCAATTCACACCGAAAGCCCTGCCAAAAGCTTTCAATGCCGTGACCGCACACTCGCATGATAGAAATATTAACGCAGAAAAATGCATACTTTGGTAGTGCGCTGACCAAAAGACAGGTACTGGGGCAAGGCCTGACTCAAGATGCCCCATGGAAAAATGGGTATAAATACGGCCCATCTTTTCCCTTTCGTAAAAAAGAAATTATTCTAAGGGCAACATAAGATCTGGGGACAAAGAAAATAGGAAAAGAGCTGTAGAAATGTAAAGGTAAAAGAAGAGAATGAAGAGAGAGATGAGATACGAAGGGAGACTAAATAAGAGGATGATTACTTGGGGACCGAGAGGAAGAGAGCAAGAGAGTTAGGAGAATTCAGAGGAGAGGAGAGAAAGAAGATTGGGAGAGGAGAGAGGAGAATGTGATGGGTGAATTTGAGACGGAAGACTGGAGAAGGTGAAGAAAATGAAATGAGAGAGTGAGAAAGCGAGTGATAGAGGAGAGTGAGAGAGAACGAAGAGAGAGGAGAAATCGAGAGATCACCGATGATAAGCAGCGACAGGATTGAGAGGAGACATGGACAGAGAGATTGAACTTAGAGAGAGGAGAGAGTAGAAGATCGAGAATGAGAGGAAGGACCGGAAAAAGAACGGCAGCAAGGGTACGATCGGAGGGGGAGTGGGGCCTAACCAAAAGGGTGTGGGGGGATGGAAAGAGGGGGAGAGCTGAGGAGGTGAAGAAGGACGTCTAGGGCTGAGAGGGACAGAGAGGGGAATGAAAGAAAAGCTAGATCCAGGAGGAAAGGAAGCGAGAGGAGAGGAAGGCGAGGAGGGAAATAGGACATAGAGGAAAAGCGAGAGAAGAAAGTGAAGAAGGAAGGGAAAGGAGATGAACGACCACCGGTGACAGCAAGGACCAAGAGTCGAGGATGAGAGGAGGAGAGAAGGGTGAGGAGAGAGAAGGCGAAGGAAACCAGGAAAGAAACGGCGTAGGGAGAGAGGAAGACGGGGACCCAAAAGACAAGAGCGTGGAAAGGAGGGAGAGGGAAGGAGAGGGAGGAGGAGGAGGGAGAGGAGGTGTGGAGAGGGAGAGGGAGGGAGGGTGGGACGAGAGAGAGGGGAGAGGGGGGAAAGCGAAAGGTAGGAGCGGGGAGAGAGGGAGGGGGGGGAGAAGGGAGAGGAGAGGAGAGAGGAGGAGGGAGAGGGAGAGGAGGGAGAGGAGAGGGGAGAGAGGAGAGGAGAGGAGGAGGAGGGAGAGGGAGGAGGAGAGGAGGAGAGGGAGAGGAGGAGAGGAGAGGGGAGAGGAGAGGGGGAGGAGAGAGGAGGGAGGGAGAGGGGAGAGGAGGGGGAGAGAGGGAGAGGAGAAGGGAGAGAGGAGGGAGAGAGGGGAGGAGAGGAGAGGAGGAGAGGAGGGGAGAGAGAGGGAGAGAGGGAGGGAGAGAGGAGGAGAGAGGAGAGAGGGAGGAGAGGAGAGAGGAGGGAGAGGGAGAGAGGAGAGGGGAGAGAGAGGAGGGAGGAGGAGAGGAGAGGAGGGAGAGAGGGAGGAGGAGAGGAGGGGAGGGAGAGGGAGAGAGGGAGAGAGGAGGAGAGAGAGGGAGGGAGAGAGGAGGAGGGGGAGAGGGAGGAGAGAGAGGAGGAGAGAGGGGGAGGGAGAGGAGGGGAGGAGGGAGGAGGAGGAGAGGGGAGAGAGGAGGGAGGAGGGAGAGAGGGAGAGGAGGAGAGGGAGGAGGAGAGGGAGGAGGGAGGGGGAGAGAGGGAGGAGAGGGAGAGGGGAGGAGAGGAGGAGAGGGGGAGGAGGAGGAGGAGGAGAGGAAGAGAGGAGAGGAGGGGAGGGAGGAGGAGAGAGGAGGAGAGAGGAGAGAGGAGAGGGAGAGAGGAGGAGAGAGGGGAGAGGAGGAGAGGAGGAGGGAGAGAGGAGAGGAGAGGGAGAGGAGGGAGAAGGAGGGAGGAGGGAGGAGAGAGGAGAGGGGAGGAGGAGGGGAGAGGGGAGAGAGGGGGAGGAGGAGGAGAGAGGAGGAGAGGAGAGGGAGAGGAGAGGGGAGGAGAGGAGAGGGAGGAGGGGGGAGGAGGAGAGAGGGAGAGAGGGAGGAGAGGAGGAGAGAGGAGGGAGGAGAGGAGAGGGAGGGAGGGAGAGGGGGAGAGGGAGGAGGGGGGAGAGGAGAGGGGGAGGAGAGAGAGGGGAGGAGGAGAGGAGAGGGAGAGGAGAGGAGGGAGAGGGAGGGGAGGAGGGGGAGGAGGGAGGGAGAGGGGGAGAGGGAGGAGGAGGAGGGAGGAGGGGGAGAGGAGAGGAGGGAGGAGGGAGAGGAGAGGGAGGAGGAGGGGAGAGGGAGGGGAGGAGGAGAGGAGGGGGGAGGAGGAGGGAGAGGAGGAGGGGAGAGGAGAGGAGGAGGAGAGAGGGAGGAGGAGGGGAGGAGAGGAGGGGGGGAGAGGGAGGAGAGGAGGAGAGAGGAGGGGGGAGAGAGAGGAGGGGAGAGGGAGGAGAGGAGAGAGGGAGAGAGGGGAGGAGGAGAGGGAGGGGAGGAGGGAGAGAGGGGAGAGGGAGGAGGGGAGGAGGGAGAGGAGAGAGGGGGGAGGGAGAGGAGAGGAGGAGGAGAGGAGGGGGAGAGAGGGAGAGAGGAGGAGAGGAGAGGAGGGAGGAAGGGAGGAGGGGAGGGAGGAGGGGAGGAGGAGGAGGAGGGAGAGGGGGAGAGGGAGGAGGAGGGGAGAGGAGGGAGAGGGGGGAGGAGGAAGGAGGGAGGAGGAGGAGGAGGAGGAGGAGGGGAGGAGGGGAGAGGGGGAGGAGAGGAGGAGGAGGGAGGGAGAAGGAGGAGAGGAGGGAGGAGGAGGAGGAGGGAGAGGGGGAGGGGGAGGAGGGGAGAGGAGGGAGGAGGGAGGGGAGAGGAGGGAGGGACAACATATGGGACAATATTACTCTCCCTGGCTTTCGTGCCGCCTCGTGTTCTTCTACATTCACTGAAATAAAAAAGCAGACGAACACGTCTTGGTTGTCTCGTGTTTTCATGTCCACATGGTCTCTGGCGCTGCGCCGAGAGGTTTGGGGCGTGTTGGCCCCCGTAGGCCACCGTACCTCTGGCCTGAACACCAGATCTCTTTTCTCTCAGCATCAAGAAACCTCACCAAGCCATGTTCTGGTCGTTCTATTGGCCGACGTGTTCGCTTCCGTCTCGGAGTGAGTCGTCTCTCAGCTCTAAGAGTCTGTCGGTAGATCTGAGACGACGAGGTGAGCTACGCTCGCTGACGGCCGATCTGCAGTCACATCGGACCACAGGGATTCCATTCGGTGCTTCCGGAAAGGTGAACACGTTTAAAGTAATTGTTTGCAAACGTGTTGAAGATAATCGAATGAAGACAACATGTACACAAGTGTTCCCACTCGCCTGACCGGAGTCCGGCTGGGTCAGTGGATCTATTGACCTGGATCGATACGAGTCCTGGCGGTGTGCACATCAGTCACGGGTTGCTCTTGTCTCAGACTGGGGCCAAGGTTCACCTTCCAACAAGACCGAGATAAACAACGTGTGGTTTCAGGACGAGTCTGGGAGAGTCCTTGAGTGGGTTGGACAGAGCCCGGACAGAGCCCA
>CM070486.1:917892-942892 GCA_036324585.1 Champsocephalus esox
TCAGTGCTGATGCAGAAATAATGTGAATACATGTAATGCATGGGTCCCATGCAGAGGTGGGAAGTAGTGGAGTTCAAATACTTCGTTACTGTACTTAAGTACATCTTTCTGGTATCAGTACTTTACTCCACTACTTCTTTTTTCTGAAGACTTTTTTACTTCTCTCATGTTGAACTCAAATACCTGTACTTTCTACTTCTCACATGTTGAACTCAAATACCTGTACTTTCTACTTCTTACATGTTGAACTCAAATACCTGTACTTTCTACTTCTCACATGTTGAACTCAAATACCTGTACTTTCTACTTCTCACATGTTGAACTCAAATACCTGTACTTTCTACTTCTCACATGTTCAACACAAATACCTGTACTTTCTACTTCTCACATGTTGAACTCAAATACCTGTACTTTCTACTTCTCACATGTTGAACACAAATACCTGTACTTTCTACTTCTTACATGTTGAACTCAAATACCTGTACTTTCTACTTCTCTCATGTTGAACTCAAATACCTGTACTTTCTACTTCTCACATGTTGAACTCAAATACCTGTACTTTCTACTTCTCACATGTTCAACACAAATACCTGTACTTTCTACTTCTTACATGTTGAACTCAAATACCTGTACTTTCTACTTCTCTCATGTTGAACTCAAATACCTGTACTTTCTACTTCTCACATGTTGAACTCAAATACCTGTACTTTCTACTTCTCTCATGTTGAACTCAAATACCTGTACTTTCTACTTCTCACATGTTGAACTCAAATACCTGTACTTTCTACTTCTTACATGTTGAACTCAAATACCTGTACTTTCTACTTCTCTCATGTTGAACTCAAATACCTGTACTTTCTACTTCTCTCATGTTGAACTCAAATACCTGTACTTTCTACTTCTCACATGTTGAACCCAAATACCTGTACTTTCTACTTCTCACATGTTGAACACAAATACCTGTACTTTCTACTTCTCACATGTTGAACTCAAATACCTGTACTTTCTACTTCTTACATGTTGAACCCAAATACCTGTACTTTCTACTTCTTCATGTTGAACCCAAATACCTGTACTTTCTACTTCTCACATGTTGAACCCAAATACCTGTACTTTCTACTTCTCACATGTTGAACACAAATACCTGTACTTTCTACTTCTCACATGTTGAACTCAAATACCTGTACTTTCTACTTCTCTCATGTTGAACCCAAATACCTGTACTTTCTACTTCTCACATGTTGAACTCAAATACCTGTACTTTCTACTTCTCACATGTTGAACCCAAATACCTGTACTTTCTACTTCTCACATGTTGAACCCAAATACCTGTACTTTCTACTTCTCTCATGTTGAACCCAAATACCTGTACTTTCTACTTCTTACATGTTGAACTCAAATACCTGTACTTTCTACTTCTTACATGTTGAACTCAAATACCTGTACTTTCTACTTCTCACATGTTGAACTCAAATACCTGAACTTTCTACTTCTTACATGTTGAACTCAAATACCTGTACTTTCTACTTCTCACATGTTGAACTCAAATACCTGTACTTTCTACTTCTCACATGTTGAACCCAAATACCTGTACTTTCTACTTCTCACATGTTGAACCCAAATACCTGTACTTTCTACTTCTCTCATGTTGAACCCAAATACCTGTACTTTCTACTTCTTACATGTTGAACTCAAATACCTGTACTTTCTACTTCTCACATGTTGAACTCAAATACCTGTACTTTCTACTTCTTACATGTTGAACTCAAATACCTGTACTTTCTACTTCTTACATGTTGAACTCAAATACCTGTACTTTCTACTTCTCTCATGTTGAACCCAAATACCTGTACTTTCTACTTCTTCATGTTGAACTCAAATACCTGTACTTTCTACTTCTTACATGTTGAACTCAAATACCTGTACTTTTCTACTTCTGAGTCTTAAAACCCTGAAATGTGTTGGTGTTACGAAAAGAAAACTAAAGTGGGCCGAGGAGGTTTCCCTGTGGAACACCATGTTCAGGAAACTTCATAAAACACTCACGGTCCTGTTTACATTTGAGTTTTAAAGCCTCCTTCTCCTCCTGCAGGACGAATCTTCCCAAAGAGGTGATGATGTTTCCTGATTTCCCCTTTGAATCCAAGCTGAGCAGCTTTTTGCCGCACCACGAGGTCCAGAACTACCTGGAGAAATACTGCCAGAGCCATGGCATCCAGCCTCACATCCGCGTGAGTCCATGCCATCCAAAATAAATACAGAAAATCCTGTTAGTATTTCAACTTATATTAGTTTTACAGTACTGAACTCTGCAGGCTTGCAAAGAAATGGATACTGGGGTAATCAGATAACATTACGAGTCCTAAAACCCTGAATTGAGTCGGCATTATAAGTCTAAGAAACCCCAACATGAGTCGGCATAAAGTGGTGTTGATAGAGATTATCTCGCTGAACTAAACGTATAAGAATCATAAACGTCCGTTTGACAGGAGATTATTTTTATTTGCATTGAACCAGGGAGATGTTGCCTTCAGGGACCAACAGAAGCAGGGAGATGTTGCCTTCAGGGACCAACAGAAGCAGGGAGATGTTGCCTTCAGGGACCAACAGAAGCAGGGAGATGTTGCCTTCAGGGACCAACAGAAGCAGGGAGATGTTAACTGCAGGGACCAACAGAAGCAGGGAGATGTTGCCTTCAGGGACCAACAGAAGCAGGGAGATGTTGCCTTCAGGGACCAACAGAAGCAGGGAGATGTTGCCTTCAGGGACCAACAGAAGCAGGGAGATGTTGCCTTCAGGGACCAACAGAAGCAGGGAGATGTTGCCTTCAGGGACCAACAGAAGCAGGGAGATGTTGCCTTCAGGGACCAACAGAAGCAGGGAGATGTTGCCTTCAGGGACCAACAGAAGCAAGGAGATGTTGCCTTCAGGGACCAACAGAACCAGGGAGATGTTGCCTTCAGGGACCAACAGAAGCAGGGAGATGTTGCCTTCAGGGACCAACAGAAGCAGGGAGATGTTGCCTTCAGGGACCAACAGAAGCAGGGAGATGTTACCTTCAGGGACCAACAGAAGCAGGGAGATGTTGCCTTCAGGGACCAACAGAACCAGGGAGATGTTGCCTTCAGGGACCAACAGAACCAGGGAGATGTTGCCTTCAGGGACCAACAGAAGCAGGGAGATGTTGCCTTCAGGGACCAACAGAAGCATGGGAGATGTTGCCTCCAGGGACCAACAGAAGCAGGGAGATGTTGCCTTCAGGGACCAACAGAAGCAGGGAGATGTTGCCTTCAGGGACCAACAGAAGCAGGGAGATGTTGCCTTCAGGGACCAACAGAAGCAGGGAGATGTTGCCTTCAGGGACCAACAGAAGCAGGGAGATGTTGCCTTCAGGGACCAACAGAAGCAGGGAGATGTTGCCTTCAGGGACCAACAGAAGCAGGCAGATGTTGCCTTCAGGGACCAACAGAAGCAGGGAGATGTTGCCTTCAGGGACCAACAGAAGCAGGCAGCTTTGTGTTTGTCTTCCTCTCTGTTGTTCTTCAGTTTAGCACAGCGGTGGAGAAGGTGACGCCTGTTGTTTTGGCGTTGGAGGAAAACGATGAACAGACGACGTGGGAAGTGACGTCTTGTGACTCCTCCGGTCTTCAGAAAACAGAAACCTTCGACTCCATCTTCGTCTGCTCCGGGTGAGATGTGATGAAGTCTGCATTTAACCCGTCTGCATCACTAAATGACATCAGCTGCCATAATCGGTGTATAATGATAACGTGTGTATTCCCATTGAAAGATATGAAGATCAGGGCTGAATAAAATCCTTAAAATGTATTTTTTTACAATTGTTCACTAGATTGAGACATGTTCTCATGTTTGCCCCACTAAGTACACAGAACATAATTATATTGTTGTTTTTTATGTATATACATATAAACAAACATATTTGGTCGTTGTGATTTTGACTGAAGTTGGTTAAAACCGTTTCAAACCATTTTTAAGATTATCTTTTCCTTTTTCCCATGTATCTCCGTACTTCATTTAACGTATCACTTTATTATTTCTTAAATTGTTAGGTGTCGTTACCTCCTGCTGCCACTAGGTGTTGCCAAAGTTCAGTGGTTTATTTGTTGTGTTTTAACATTTGTTTTTGTTTGTTTTTAAGGCATTACTCTGTTCCTAACATCCCGACCATACCGGGGATGGAGAACTTTAAAGGTAACTTAATAAATACGGTTTATTAAATCGACAAATACTGTCAGATTCAACCCAATTGATATATTTATATATACTTTTTAACTCATATGTATTTCCTTATTAACCAGCTTATTAATAATTTTCCAATTCGGGTTCAATAAAGTATCTCAAATTTAAACTAATTCAGTGAAAATACAAAATGTCTGATGGCTATTTTTGATGGAGCTATGCTAGCAATTTCCCCCTGCTTCCAGCCTTTGTGCTAAGCTAGGCTAACAGCTTCCCCCTGCTTCCAGCCTTTGTGCTAAGCTAGGCTAACAGCTTCCCCCTGCTATGCTAACAGTTGCCCTGCTTCCAACTTTTAAGCTAAACTATGCTAATAATGTCCCTCTTCTTCTAGTCTTTAAGCTAAGCGATGCTAATATTCCCCCCCTGCTTCCAGTCTTTAAGCTAAGCTATGCTAATGATGTCCCTCTTCTTCTAGTCTTTAAGCTAAGCGATGCTAATATTCCCCCCCTGCTTCCAGTCTTTAAGCTAAGCTATGCTGATAATGTCCCTCTTCTTCTAGTCTTTAAGCTAAGCTATGCTAATAATGTCCCTCTTCTTCTAGTCTTTAAGCTAAGCTATGCTAATAATGTCCCTCTTCTTCTAGTCTTTAAGCTAAGCTATGCTAATAATGTCCCTCTGCTTCCAGTCTTTAATAATAATAATAATAATAATACATGGGATTGTTATATTGCTTTTCCTAATGCTCAAAGACGCTTTCTTTAAGCTAAGCTATGCTAATAATGTCCCTCTGCTTCTAGTCTTCATGCTAAGCTATGCTAATAATGTCCCTCTGCTTCTAGTCTTCATGCTAAGCTATGCTAACAGTCCCCTCTGCTTCTAGTCTTCATGCTAAGCTATGCTAATAATGTCCCTCTGCTTCTAGTCTTCATGCTAAGCTATGCTAACAGTCCCCTCTGCTTCTAGTCTTCATGCTAAGCTATGCTAACAGTCCCCTCTGCTTCCAGTCTTCATGCTAAGCTATGCTAACAGTCCCCTCTGCTTCCAGTCTTCATGCTAAGCTATGCTAACAGTCCTCTCTGAGCAGGACAGGTGCTCCACAGTCACTCGTACAGATCTGCTGAGTCGTTCTCAGGGAAGACCGTCATCGTTCTGGGAGCAAAAGCTTCAGGACTGGATATTTCCATGGAGCTGGCTAACGCTGGAGCCCAGGTAACAACAACATTGAGTTCAGGTGACAAACTTTAGTGGATTAACGTGAAGGAAAATGATGTTTGTGGGGCAGTTGCTCAGATTCAGTTAAGAAATATTCCCCAGATAAGGGCAAAAGAAAAAACTACCCAGAATGTTAATTTGAATATAAACGAATCACCGCGTTGTTAAAGAATAAAACTTCTCACAGAACATTCTCCGTGATTAGAAGTTAACGGAGGCGCATGTTTAACGGTCCTGTATCCAGGTCTTATTTCAGCATTGCACAAATCAAACTAGGAATGCACTATTTAAAGTACATCTGCACAAATAGTATTTATTTTATAGGTCCTGATGTCTGACATTTCATATCTTACCATTTGCTTAAATAGATTAGTACTTTATTGATCCCAACTTCAAAAATGTAAAAAACACGGGAATGTACATAAGAGAAATTAAGACCCTAGAAATAAACAATCCAACATATTTCTGAAATAAAATAGCATTAAAAATAGAAACTGAATATGAAATATTTTCTTACCAATTGAAACAGAAGTTCTGGCACAGTATCACTCTCAAAATGGTGAACAGTAATGGCACTAAAATGGGACACAAATGGCCAATTCGTGAAGCCTTTTCTCTGGTTTGTTTTGCGTGCAGGTGCGTCTGAGTTTCTCCGGTCCTCCGCTCGCCTTCCCTCTTCCCGACGGGATCCAGGAGGCCGGGTTAGTCGAGGCGGTCGAGGGAGACGGCAGCATTCGCTTCCAGGTCAGGAAATCTACCGGCAGCGGGAATAATAATCTGCACTTTAACCCAGTTTGTGAAGATCCAGGGATTCAGATGGTCCTTAGGAGACTGCTTAAGATATCTTAAACAGTCTTATACATTCTTAATGAACCTTAAAAAGGATCTTTAAAGAGTCTTAAAAGGGTCTTAACAGATCTTAAGACGTTTCCATCCGTCTCAAAAGGGATGAAACCTTAACGAGGACCCTTCCTGTTGCAGGACGGCTCCTCGGGCTCCGCAGACGTCCTGCTGTTCTGCACCGGATACGTCTTCAGCTTCCCGTACCTGGACGCCGCTCAGCTGAAGCTCCAGATCCAGGATCAGCTGCTGGCGCCCCTGTACCGCCACATGATGCCCCCCAGCTTCCCCTCGCTCTTCTTCATCGGCATGTGCAAACTCATCTGCCCCTTCCCCAACTTCCACTGCCAGGTAGGCCGACCCGACCCGAGCAAAGATAAGGAGGTTAAAGATACCGGAGAACCATTTCAGAAGGAAGTCTGAGAACGTTTTAATCCGTCTGAGAAAGTCTTAAAGCCCCTTATAAGCATTTAAAAAGTCTTAAACTTTCTTAATAGGTGGTACCAAGTCTATAGCAGTCTTAAAATGTGTGAAGCCTCGTTTGATCCACAGAGGTTGTTTTAGTCGATGTGAATGACTCCCTGTGGTGCGTTCAGGTGCAGTTCGCCCTGGCGGGTTGTTTTAGTCGATCCTAATGACTCCCTGTGGTGTGTTCAGGTGCAGTTCGCCCTGGCGGTGCTGGATGGCTCCGTCTTGTTACCCTCGGCTGCTCTGATGGAGCAGGAGGTGCTGGAGGAGCTGCAGGAGAAGGAGCAGCAGGGCGTGCAGCAGCGCCACCTGATGGTGCTCCAGCAGCAGCAGTGGGATTACTGCTCGATGCTCGCTGACGCCGCTCAGTTCCCCCGGCTGCCGCCTGCCGTCAGGAGTCTGTACGAGGAGGTGTGGAGGCAGCGCCGAGAGCACCCCAAACACTACCGGAGAGCCAACTACCGCCTGGTCACAGACGACCGCTGGGAGCTCGTTCGCTGACCGAGTAATCGCTGATACCTTCCCTTCCCTTAGCTAAGGAGGTTTGAAACAGATGCAGATTAACAGTATTAATATATAATAACGGATAATACGAGACTCAACTACCTCTGAGAAGAATTTTAAAGTCTCAAAGTGTGAGACTGTGATAAAAAACTCTTAATAAGTTCTAAACAGTCTTTAACATTGTAATAAGTATGAAACGGTATAATTATCTAAAAGCTACTACCGGAGTAGAGACAACGGCTGGGAGTCTTAAAAAGTCCTCGTACGTGTTTAATAATAAAATTCTTAAAAAGTGTAGATATTTTCATTCTTAAACCCAAATAGTTTTTGTCTCCGACACATGATAGTTATTGTTGTAACATTGGAATAACAAAACGTAGGATCATCCTGTTCATCGTCCGGGAGGAGATCGAAGCAGACGCTGTGAAATAAATATGCAAAAAGGAAATATTCCAAAAATGATTTCATTGGTTCTGAAACTAGAAATATCTGATTAAATAAACTCAAGAACTCTCGCCTGAAGAGGACCGTAGAATTTAACAACGTCACGTCAATAGTGAAGACCCACAACTCCCATGATGCAACACTACGTCACCTCTACGTCTTGTTTACCGTTTCTTTTTAAGGACCTTCAGCAACAGAGATTCACTTTTGATTTTCCACTGAACTTTTTGAAGATGTTGTGTGACTTTGTTTTAATACTGACTGATCACTGAATGATCACAGATGCTTGATTTAAACAAAATGGGAGTCTACTTCATTTATTAAAATAAAATGTCTTTGTTATGAATTATTTTGTCCATCCATCTTCTCCGCTTCTCCGTGGTCGGGTCTCAGTTCCAGCAGAGAGCCCCAAACGTTCCTTCCCCTCATCAACCAGCTCGGACTGGGGGGTCCCAAGGCGCTCCCAGGCCAGAAGAGATATAGTCCCTCCACCTGGTCCTAGGTCTACCCCTCGGTCTCCTCCCAGCTGGACGTGCCTGGAACACCTCCTAGGGAGGAGCCCAGGTGGCATCCTAACTAGGTGCCCGAACCACCTCAACTGGCTCCTTTCGACGCGAAGGAGGAGCGGCTCAACTCCGAGTCCCTCCCTGATGACCGAACCTCTCACCTTATCTCTAAGGGAGACACCAGCCACCCGGCGGAGGAAACCCATCTCGGCTGCTTGTATCCGCGATCTGGTTCTTTGGGTCAGGACCCATCCTTCATGACCGTAGGTGAGGGAGGAACGAACACGGCCCGGTAGACAGAGAGCGTTTGCCTTCTGGCTCAGCTCCCTTTTCGTCACAGCAGTAAAGCGACTGCAGTACCGCTCCCGCTGCTCCGACTCTCCGGCCCATCTCACGCTCCATTGATCCCTCACTCGAGAACAAGACCCCGAGATACTTGAACTCCTCGCTTGGGGTAAGGACTCACTCCCTACTTGGAGTGGACAATCCATCGGAATTATTTCGTGAGCAGCAGTACTGCCATCCAACACGAGTCAGCAGTCCATCTGATTCATATTATAATCACCTTTATTTCTAATTAAATCAATAATTTAATATTTAATTTTAAAAATGTTAAAGGTGGGGTTAGGGGGGTACGTTTGAGGAACCGGCTCGAGATACACTTGTTGTTATATTCCATGGATTGCTCTTAACATCCACCTGTGGAAGCCGTGGCGCTGTAACAAGCTCGACCAATCACCTGAGCCGGCTAAACGGACTGTGTGTTGGGGGAGGGGCTCTGTGAGGAAGTGGCCGATTTTCTCCGGTTGTGTATTTTCAAATTCTAGCGATCTCGAGCCGGTTGCTCAAACTGTTCGGTCGTTTTAGTAAATATAAATAAGGAAATCAATGTTTACTATTTTTAAAAAGACTAAATGTTATGAGTGAATGTAAATATAAAATAATAGACCCTGACCCTTTAAGAATAAACAACACTTCATTGTATTAAGCTATTTTAATTTACACATTTCACAGCTTTTATTCCACATTACATTTTTATAAAAAAAAACATTTGAAATAAATATTTGTTGTCATATATTTAGTTTTAGGCCAATTAAAAAATAAAAAGTATTTCCCCGCACATCCATTTCCGGACTAAAGCCACCAGACACAGCTTCATCCCACAGGCAGAAGACTGTTACACACCTGCACTTTGAAACAACATCCATCATGTATCTCATATATCATCCCATTAGCTTGCATAGAGACTCTGATGGCGCGTTTCCACGGCAGCGGGGAGCTCGCTTTAAGCGTGCCGAGCCGTGCGGGGCCGGTTTTTTGTTGCGTTTCCACTTGGCCTGGTACCGGCTAGCGGGTCCTAATTCACAGTTTTTCAGCCCGACTAAATCGTGGTTCTCGGGCCAGGAGCAACCAGGCTGAGTCGGGCTGAGTATGCTAAAGTAGAGAGAATCGCTGGCCAGGGGGCTACAACTACAACAAGATGAACATATTTGACCGTGATGTAATTGTAATACACGTTTCTAAATGATGCGAAGTAACAACACACTGATACCGGTTAGTAAAACCATGAGTTAACGCTTTGAGTCTGCAGACAGACGGCAGAGAAACACCTTTTAGAATGTGTGTTTTCTGAATGGAGATCGGCTAAGCTAACGTTATATATGCTCCGACCGTCCACACTCACAGCAACGGCCTACAGACATAAATAAAGCAGCGACTGTATTCTCCATGACGCAGGCAGTCTGTGGTTTGGACTGGTTTCAGCTTCTGTCTAGTTTCTGAACAGACATGAGGAGCTGTGAGCTCTGAGCGCTAACAGCTAACGGCTGTGTTGTTTCCTGGGGCGCTCATTGAAGATGACGTCATGGCTCCGCCTACACTGCGTTACTATAGTTACTACCCCAGCTACTAAAACTGTAATGGAAGCGCAGCATTAAAGTGAGCCGGGCCTAACGAGGCCGAACCGAACCGAGCGAGGCCTGCAGTGGAAACGCGCCACTATTTCACTTTTTTAAATGTACTGTTGTTCTGTATGTGTCTGTGGGAGAAGCTTGTGACCTAAGACTTTCATCGGCATAACTACTCTGTAGCTATGTTCCTGTGACGAAAATAAAGAAACTAGAAAGTCTTAAGTATTTAAAAGTGAGTCATAAGTCTCAAACAAATCTGACAAATTCAGAAAATGTCTAGAAATGATCAAACGTCTAAAGTCAGACGGCTTTAACTATTTAACACTTTCATTTACTTTGATTACAGAGACTTAATTAATTGATGATTTGTGCTCTCAAAGATATAGATGTCTTCTGGCAGTAAAGACTAAAAGCAGTGCGAGATATAGAAGTATAATTCTTACATTTCAGTTTTATAAATAATCAGTAAACTCAGTATCTTTATATTATATTGCCAAATTTCTCTTTTGGGATTTTATTCATTTTAATATACATTTATATTCCACACATTTCTCGTCTCTCTCTCCTTCCCACCTCCTCGCATCCAGCATCAAGGATGGATCCTTCTTGACCGATTCAAAAGATACACATTACTGAATAAAACATAGAAACCAACTAAGGCCGTGCTCGAGCATGTTTGATAATCATTAGTTTTCTCAGTTCTCATATAATCCGTAAACTCAGTGTCTCAGGTTTTGTATGATAGTCATGTCCTTGATTTGAATACACATGGATATCCTTTCGCTCTCAGTCTCTCTCTCCTTTCCCACCACCTGGTGTCATCATTTAGTGACGGGAGGGAATTCGTTACATTTTTCGGAGCACAAGATTACAAAAAGAAACCTCCCGTCTTTCCCGTGACATCGCCAACGGGTCCAAGCCTCTAGAAGACGACTCTGGAGGACTTGGACTCGTTCTCCGCGACGACTCGCTCCACTTTCTCCCCCGCCTCCACGTCCTCGCCTCCGCCCTCTTTCTTCAGGATCTTCAGCGGCCACCAGGTGGCGCCGCCCCGATGATCCCGGCGCTCCGCTCGCCCGCTCGCCCCGCTCGCCCCACTCGCTCCGCCGGCCAGCAGCAGGGGGCGCTATTATCCCCCGTCAGGAAGTAGAGCAGCGCGTTGAGCCAGGCGTTGCAGGAAGCTAACGGCCGCGTCACCTTTAAGGCGAAGGACATGAAGAAGAGAGGACACATGTTGATGTAGAAGAGACATGAAGAAGAGGGGACACATGTTGATGTAGAAGAGACATGAAGAAGAGGGGACACATGTTGATGTAGAAGAGACATGAAGAAGAGGGGACACATGTTGATGTAGAAGAGACACGGAGAAGAGGGGACACATGTTGATGTAGAAGAGACGTGAAGAAGAGGGGACACATGTTGATGTAGAAGAGACATGGAGAAGAGGGGACACGTGTTGATGTAGAAGAGACATGAAGAAGAGGGGACACATGTTGATGTAGAAGAGACATGGAGAAGAGGGGACACATGTTGATGTAGAAGAGACATGAAGAAGAGGGGACACATGTTGATGAAGAAGAGACATGAAGAAGAGGGGACACATGTTGATGTAGAAGAGACATGAAGAAGAGGGGACACATGTTGATGTAGAAGAGACATGAGAAGAGGGGACACGTGTGAGTAGAAGAGGGGACACATGTTGATGTAGAAGAGACATGAAGAAGAGGGGACACATGTTGATGTAGAAGAGACATGAAGAAGAGGGGACACATGTTGATGTAGAAGAGACATGAAGAAGAGGGGACACATGTTGATGTAGAAGAGACATGGAGAAGAGGGGACACGTGTTGATGTAGAAGAGGGGACACATGTTGATGTAGAAGAGACATGGAGAAGAGGGGACACATGGTGATGTAGAAGAGACATGAAGAAGAGGGGACACATGTTGATGTAGAAGAGACATGGAGAAGAGGGGACACATGGTGATGTAGAAGAGACACGGAGAAGAGGGGACACGTGTTGATGTAGAAGAGACGTGAAGAAGAGGGGACACGTGTTGATGTAGAAGAGACACGAAGAAGAGGGGACACGTGTTGATGTAGAAGAGACACGAAGAAGAGGGGACACGTGTTGATGTAGAAGAGACACGGAGAAGAGGGGACACGTGTTGATGTAGAAGAGACACGAAGAAGAGGGGACACATGTTGATGTAGAAGAGACACGAAGAAGAGGGGACACATGTTGATGTAGAAGAGACGTGAAGCAGAGGGGACACATGTTGATGTAGAAGAGACGTGAAGCAGAGGGGACACATGTTGATGTAGAAGAGACATGAAGAAGAGGGGACACATGTTGATGTAGAAGAGACGTGAAGCAGAGGGGACACATGTTGATGTAGAAGAGACATGGGGAAGAGGGGACACATGTTGATGTAGAAGAGACGTGAAGCAGAGGGGACACATGTTGATGTAGAAGAGACATGAAGAAGAGGGGACACATGTTGATGTAGAAGAGGGGACACATGTTGATGTAGAAGAGACGTGAAGCAGAGGGGACACATGTTGATGTAGAAGAGACATGGAGAAGAGGGGACACATGTTGATGTAGAACAGACATGAAGCAGAGGGGACACATGTTGATGTAGAGGAGACATGAAGAAGAGGGGACACATGTTGATGTAGAAGAGACATGAGGAAGAGGGGACACATGTTGATGTAGAAGAGACATGAAGAAGAGGGGACACATGTTGATGTAGAAGAGACATGAAGAAGAGGGGACACATGTTGACGTAGAAGAGACATGAAGAAGAGGGGACACATGTTGATGTAGAAGAGACACGGAGAAGAGGGGACACATGTTGATGTAGAAGAGACATGAGGAAGAGGGGACACATGTTGACGTAGAAGAGACATGAAGAAGAGGGGACACATGTTGATGTAGAAGAGACATGAAGAAGAGGGGACACATGTTGACTTAGAAGAGACATGAAGAAGAGGGGACACATGTTGATGTAGAAGACATGAAGAAGAGGGGACACATGTTGATGTAGAAGAGACATGAGGAAGAGGGGACACATGTTGATGTAGAAGAGACATGAAGAAGAGGGGACACATGTTGATGTAGAAGAGACATGAAGAAGAGGGGACACATGTTGATGTAGAAGAGACATGAAGAAGAGGGGACACATGTTGATGTAGAAGAGACATGAAGAAGAGGGGACACATGTTGATGTAGAAGAGACATGAAGAAGAGGGGACACATGTTGATGTAGAAGAGACATGAAGCAGAGGGGACACATGTTGATGTAAGCTGGACACCCCGTCACCTTGTAGCAGATGGAGACGGTCTTCATCAGCCTGCAGCCTCCGCGGCGCCGCAGCAGCAGGAACAGCGTCCGCGTCACGTGGAACGGCAGGAAGCACAGGGCGAACAGCAGGGTGATGGTCACGATGGTCCTGATGGACTTCCTCCTCCTCCGGATGTAGTGAGAGTACTGCGACCCGGAGATGGAGACGGACGTCCGCTCGCGCTCGCCCTCCGTCGCCCCGTCGTCCTCTCCGCCCTCCGTGGAGCCGGGGGGGGATCGGAGAGTCTGGAAAATGGTCTGGAGAGTAGACGTATTAAGACTTAAAGACGTATTAGGACTTAAAGACGTATTAAGACTTAAAGACGTATTAGGACTTAAAGACGTATTAAGACTTTTAAAGACGTATTAGGACTTTAAAGACGTATTAAGACTTTTAAAGACTTTTAAAGACGTATTAGGACTTTTAAAGACGTATTAGGACTTTTAAAGACGTATTAGGACTTTTAAAGACGTATTAGGACTTAAAGACGTATTAGGACTTTTAAAGACGTATTAGGACTTAAAGACGTATTAGGACTTTTAAAGACTTTTAAATACGTATTAAGACTTTTAAAGACATATTAGGACTTTTAAAGACGTATTAGGACTTTTAAAGACGTATTAGGACTTTTAAAGACGTATTAAGACTTTAAAGACGTATTAGGACTTTTAAAGACGTATTAGGACTTTATAAGACTTTTAAAGACGTATTAGGACTTTTAAATACGTATTAGGACTTTTAAAGACGTATTAGGACTTTATAAGACTTTTAAATACGTATTAGGACTTTTAAAGACGTATTAGGACTTTTAAAGACGTATTAAGACTTTTAAAGACGTATTAGGACTTTTAAAGACGTATTAAGACTTTTAAAGACGTATTAAGACTTTTAAAGACGTATTAGGACTTTTAAAGACGTATTAGGACTTTTAAAGACTTTTAAAGACGTATTAAGACTTTTAAAGACGTATTAGGACTTTTAAAGACGTATTAGGACTTTTAAAGACGTATTAGACTTAAAGACGTATTAGGACTTTTAAAGACGTATTAGGACTTTTAAAGACGTATTAGGACTTTATTAAGACTTTTAAAGACGTATTAGGACTTTTAAAGACGTATTAGGACTTTTAAAGACGTATTAGGACTTAAAGACGTATTAGGACTTTTAAAGACGTATTAGGACTTTTAAATACGTATTAAGACTTTTAAAGACGTATTAGGACTTTTAAAGACTTTTAAAGACGTATTAGGACTTTTAAAGACGTATTAAGACTTTTAAAGACGTATTAGGACTTTTAAAGACGTATTAGGACTTTTAAAGACGTATTAGGACTTAAAGACGTATTAGGACTTTTAAAGACGTATTAGGACTTTTAAAGACGTATTAGGACTTTTAAAGACGTATTAGGACTTTTAAAGACGTATTAGGACTTTTAAAGACGTATTAGGACTTTTAAAGACGTATTAGGACTTTTAAAGACTTTTAAAGACGTATTAAGACTTTTAAAGACGTATTAGGACTTTTAAAGACTTTTAAAGACGTATTAGGACTTTTAAAGACGTATTAGGACTTTTAAAGACTTTTAAAGACGTATTAAGACTTTTAAAGACGTATTAGGACTTTTAAAGACTTTTAAAGACGTATTAGGACTTTTAAAGACGTATTAAGACTTTTAAAGACGTATTAGGACTTTTAAAGACGTATTAGGACTTTTAAAGACGTATTAGGACTTAAAGACGTATTAGGACTTTTAAAGACGTATTAGGACTTTTAAAGACTTTTAAAGACGTATTAAGACTTTTAAAGACGTATTAGGACTTTTAAAGACGTATTAAGACTTTTAAAGACTTTTAAAGACGTATTAAGACTTTTAAAGAGTATTAGGACTTTTAAAGACGTATTAGGACTTTTAAAGACTTTTAAAGACGTATTAAGACTTTTAAAGAGTATTAGGACTTTTAAAGACGTATTAAGACTTTTGAAAGACTTTTAAAGACGTATTAGGACTTTTAAAGATGTATTAGGACTTTTAAAGACTTTTAAAGACTTTTAAAGACGTATTAGGACTTTTAAAGACGTATTAGGACTTTATTAAGACTTTTAAAGACGTATTAGGACTTTTAAAGACGTATTAAGACTTTTAAAGACGTATTAAGACTTTTAAAGACGTATTAGGACTTTTAAAGACGTATTAAGACTTTTAAAGACGTATTAAGACTTTTAAAGACGTATTAGGACTTTTAAAGACGTATTAGGACTTTATTAAGACTTTTAAAGACGTATTAGGACTTTTAAAGACGTATTAGGACTTTTAAAGACTTTTAAAGACGTATTAGGACTTTATAAGACTTTTAAAGACGTATTAAGACTTTTAAAGACGTATTAGGACTTTTAAAGACGTATTAAGACTTTAAAGACTTTTAAAGACGTATTAGGACTTTTAAAGACGTATTAGGACTTTTAAAGACTTTTAAAGACTTTTAAAGACGTATTAGGACTTTTAAAGACGTATTAGGACTTTATTAAGACTTTTAAAGACGTATTAGGACTTTTAAAGACGTATTAAGACTTTTAAAGACGTATTAAGACTTTTAAAGACGTATTAGGACTTTTAAAGACGTATTAAGACTTTTAAAGACGTATTAAGACTTTTAAAGACGTATTAGGACTTTTAAAGACGTATTAGGACTTTATTAAGACTTTTAAAGACGTATTAGGACTTTTAAAGACGTATTAGGACTTTTAAAGACTTTTAAAGACGTATTAGGACTTTATTAAGACTTTTAAAGACGTATTAGGACTTTTAAAGACGTATTAAGACTTTTAAAGACGTATTAGGACTTTTAAAGACGTATTAGGACTTTTAAAGACGTATTAAGACTTTTAAAGACGTATTAGGACTTTATTAAGACTTTTAAAGACGTATTAGGACTTTTAAAGACGTATTAGGACTTTTAAAGACTTTAAAGACGTATTAGGACTTTTAAAGACGTATTAAGACTTTTAAAGACGTATTAGTACTTTTAAAGACGTATTAGGACTTTTAAAGACGTATTAAGACTTTTAAAGACGTATTAGGACTTTTAAAGACGTATTAGGACTTTATTAAGACTTTTAAAGACGTATTAGGACTTTTAAAGACGTATTAAGACTTTTAAAGACGTATTAGGACTTTTAAAGACGTATTAAGACTTTTAAAGACGTATTAGGACTTTATTAAGACTTTTAAAGACGTATTAGGACATTTAAAGACATATTAGGACTTTTAAATACGTATTAAGACTTTTAAATACGTATTAGGACTTTTAAAGACGTATTAAGACTTTTAAAGACGTATTAGGACTTTATTAAGACTTTTAAAGACGTATTAGGACTTTTAAAGACGTATTAAGACTTTTAAAGACGTATTAGGACTTTTAAAGACGTATTAGGACTTTTAAAGACGTATTAGGACTTTATTAAGACTTTTAAAGACGTATTAGGACTTTTAAAGACGTATTAGGACTTTATTAAGACTTTTAAAGACGTATTAGGACTTTTAAAGACGTATTAAGACTTTTAAAGACGTATTAAGACTTTTAAAGACGTATTAGGACTTTTAAAGACGTATTAAGACTTTTAAAGACGTATTAAGACTTTTAAAGACGTATTAGGACTTTTAAAGACGTATTAGGACTTTATTAAGACTTTTAAAGACGTATTAGGACTTTTAAAGACGTATTAGGACTTTTAAAGACTTTTAAAGACGTATTAGGACTTTATTAAGACTTTTAAAGACGTATTAGGACTTTTAAAGACGTATTAAGACTTTTAAATACGTATTAGGACTTTTAAAGACGTATTAGGACTTTTAAAGACGTATTAAGACTTTTAAAGACGTATTAGGACTTTATTAAGACTTTTAAAGACGTATTAGGACTTTTAAAGACTTTCAAAGACGTATTAGGACTTTTAAAGACGTATTAAGACTTTTAAAGACGTATTAGTACTTTTAAAGACGTATTAGGACTTTATTAAGACTTTTAAAGACGTATTAGGACTTTTAAAGACTTTCAAAGACGTATTAGGACTTTTAAAGACGTATTAAGACTTTTAAAGACGTATTAGTACTTTTAAAGACGTATTAGGACTTTATTAAGACTTTTAAAGACGTATTAGGACTTTTAAAGACTTTAAAGACGTATTAGGACTTTTAAAGACGTATTAAGACTTTTAAAGACGTATTAGTACTTTTAAAGACGTATTAGGACTTTTAAAGACGTATTAAGACTTTTAAAGACGTATTAGGACTTTTAAAGACGTATTAGGACTTTATTAAGACTTTTAAAGACGTATTAGGACTTTTAAAGACGTATTAAGACTTTTAAAGACGTATTAGGACTTTTAAAGACGTATTAAGACTTTTAAAGACGTATTAGGACTTTATTAAGACTTTTAAAGACGTATTAGGACTTTAAAGACTATTAGGACTTTTAAATACGTATTAAGACTTTTAAATACGTATTAGGACTTTTAAAGACGTATTAAGACTTTTAAAGACGTATTAGGACTTTATTAAGACTTTTAAAGACGTATTAGGACTTTTAAAGACGTATTAAGACTTTTAAAGACGTATTAGGACTTTTAAAGACGTATTAAGACTTTTAAAGACGTATTAGGACTTTATTAAGACTTTTAAAGACGTATTAGGACTTTTAAAGACGTATTAGGACTTTTAAATACGTATTAAGACTTTTAAATACGTATTAGGACTTTTAAAGACGTATTAAGACTTTTAAAGACGTATTAGGACTTTTAGACTTTTAAAGACGTATTAGGACTTTTAAAGACCTATTAGGACTTTTGAAGACGTATTAGGACTTTTAGACTTTTAAAGACGTATTAAGACTTTTAAAGACGTATTAGGACTTTTAAAGATGTATTAGGACATTTAAAGACGTATTAGACTGGTAAAGACGTATTAAGACTTTTAAAGACGTATTAGGACTTTTAAAGACGTAGTAGGACTTTTAAAGACGTATTAAGACTTTTAAAGACGTAGTAGGACTTTCAAAGACGTATTAGGACTGTTAGAATAGAATAAGACTTAACAGACTTTAAGGGCATGCCCGTTAATGATATCACACATTTTCAAAAAAGACAGTGATAAAAAGCCATCAAATTACCAAAACGACTTGAGAGTAGCACCAGGCGATGATGAGGAAGGGCAGGAAGAAGCACAGCAGGTGGAGGAAGATGCCGTACGGGACGTAGTCGGCGAACTCTTTGTCGATGGCGTCGTCCCAGCAGTTGGTGTATCCGCCCTCGTCTTCAGATGAATCTCCTGTGATGTTCCAGTCCTCCCTCGACCCGCCGCCACGCCTCACGTATCCCGTCTGAGCGAACCTGAAGATGGGGCAGGTGAGGATGAAGACCACCACCCACACCAGGGCGCAGGTGGCCTTCACCACCCGCTTGCTCTCCAGAGTGATGGTCCGCATCGGGTGGCAGATCCCCAGGTACCTGAGGACCAGGGGAGAAGTTGATGTGAAAACACTGAGTGTCCTCCTCCAGCAGCAGCATGCTAACAAGGGTACCAACTGTAGCTGTGAACATGACAGGATGTGTGATGACCTGAAGAGCATCAGGACTGCTTGAGGCAGATGATAGCTCTGTGATGAACATGATGACTCAGCCTCTATGAAGAGAGGCATCAAGCATGCTCATTATGGAGAGAGACATCAAGCATGCTCATTTCTGACGTGGAGCTAATCTGAAGTAAACATTGAAGACTGCTTTCTGTTCCTCCATCTTGTGACTGTGTGACTCCCTCTCTTGATATCAGCATGTGAAGGACACTGCTCAGGAACTAGTCTCTGTATGTGATGACTCCTTCCCTCTGGAGAGGACACATGGATCAGAGGTGAAGCTCGAGCCAGGGACAGGGAGAGTTCTCTAACAGATGAAGACGTTTGATTGAGTAATTCTCCCCCATCCACTGAACATCCCTCGTCTGATTGGCTGGGACATCTGACAGGTGTGTCGCTGTGTCTACCTGCGCAGGTGAAGGGCAGCGGGAACAGAGAGTAATGACCCGTGGTGGACAGCAGCAGGAACATCGAGGGACGAGGGAGAGTTCTCTTAAGAAGTCTTTAACCTGTTCAGCCCGAGCCTGTTTTCAGGTCTCAGGCTGAACTTGACTTTCCCAGAACAAAGGACCGTATCTTCTAAAAGGGAACATTCATAATCCTTTTCTCAAAGCGATGATAAACCTGTGAGCTGGATGCAGAAGAGTCAGAATCAATATAGATGTTTCTATTTTAAAGTAAATTCAGATTGAACGCAGTAAAAAAATGTAAATTATTGTGTCCGTCCAAAAACAAGAAACCTTACTTAAAGTGAAAACCACCGTTGGATGATGGGAAGGTAAACTACAAGCTTTAGGAATCCAAAGTACCCTGTTTCAGGATTGATGCAAAACAAGTGACCTTTGACCTTTTTGAGAGAGGCTTAGAAGAAAAACATTTGGGTGGATTTTCCTTATCTCTGGAACCCATCGGTCGATGTTGATGATTGACATCTCTTTTGAACCGTTAGAGCCAATGGAATCGAGGGGAGGTTCCTGAATCCATCTAAACATTATTGAGGAGTGCGAGTGATGCGCACGCAGTTTGCCGAAAACCGGAAGCTCATCCACTCCGGTAGCTCTCGTAGAAGCTATGACAACTACTCTTATTGACATAAATGTGATGATGGATTATCAGTAATGATCCAAAGAGACACGGAGACAGTGGATTAACCTTCAGCAGCGTTTATATGCGTTTTAATGCCATTGAACACAACTTTTGATCAGAAAACCGCAAAGGTAAGAGTATTTGCCGTTTCGCCCCGTAAAGCTAAGTTGTGGGTTTCGCCTTCGATCTATCTTGTTTGTGCAGATCCGATGAAGTATAAAATATTTCTACCGTGAATTATGTGCTAAGTGCGTTAGCAGGGGCTCCCGGGGGGCTCGCGAGGGGCTCCTGGGCTTCACAGGTTAAAGTCTTAAAACAGCAATAAGAAATCTGTTAAATGTTTACATTATAAAACCCAAATCGTGTTAACTTTGAAGGTTCAATCAACAACATCATCCGTTTTTTTGATCGTAAACTAAAACTACGATTTTGCTCCTGAGGACGAGGAGAGAAGTCTTAAACAGTCTTAACTTAAAAATCCGCAATAGGTCTTAAAAAGTATTGTTAGTCTTTAAAGTCTTAAACAGTCTGGAAGAAGCCTCGACTTGTATTCTATAGTTTTCTTTAGGAATATCATATCATGCTAAAACATCGCATGTAAAAGGTTCCATCAGTTTCTGGTCATTTTATGACTTGTTATGACTAAAAATGGAGATTTGCTGCTTTCCTGCCTGGCACACCAAATATACTCTCCGTCGCTACGCCTGGACTCTCCGTCGCTACGCCTGGACTCTCCATCGCTACGCCTGGACTCTCCGTCGCTACGCCTGGACTCTCCATCCCTACGCCTGGACTCTCCATCCCTACGCCTGGACTCTCCGTCGCTACGCCTGGACTCTCCGTCGCTACGCCTGGACTCTCCATCGCTACGCCTGGACTCTCCATCGCTACTTCTGGACTCTCCGTCGCTACGCCTGGACTCTCCGTCGCTACGCCTGGACTCTCCGTCGCTACGCCTGGACTCTCCGTCCCTACGCCTGGACTCTCCATCGCTACGCCTGGACTCTCCATCGCTACGCCTGGACTCTCCGTCTCTACGCCTGGACTCTCCATCACTACGCCTGGACTCTCCGTCTCTACGCCTGGACTCTCCGTCTCTACGCCTGGACTCTCCATCGCTACGCCTGGACTCTCCATCGCTACGCCTGGACTCTCCCTCGCTACGCCTGGACTCTCCATCGCTACGCCTGGACTCTCCATCGCTACGCCTGGACTCTCCGTCTCTACGCCTGAACTCTCCATCGCTACGCCGCGGCGTCCTACCTGTGCACGGAGATGCAGGTGAGGAAGAAGATGGAGCAGTACAGGTTGAAGTAGAACAGGAAGCGTACGAGGCGACACATGAAGTCTCCGAACACCCAGCGGTCCCTCAGGATGTAGCTGGCCACCAGGAAGGGCAGCGAGAGGCCGTACATCAGGTCTGTGGAGGCCAGGTTCACCATGTAGATCAGAGAGGTGTTCCAGCGCCGCCTGGTGCCGCACGACCGCAACAACACCACCGAGTTCAGGCTGAGGCTGAACACGAAGGTCAGGGAGTAGCACACCGGCAGGAACACGTACTTGTAGGACTCGTCGATGCTGCAGGAGGGCGGCGCGAGGGAAGAGGCGTTCGATTGGTCGGTCAGAGACTCGGTCGGCAACAACCCGACGTCCGGAGTCACGTTGGAGATCTGGTTCAATAGCATGGTGAAGGTTATTGGATCCGTTCCCCCTGGAGTTTCATCTGAGAATAAAGATCAAAACACAAACTCAAGTTCCAGGTGTTGATCCACTTTGATCTAACACATCTATCAAGTGTTGTTCTCGTACGTCTCTTAAGGTTACTAACGGGCAGTGCCGTTACGACAGTGAGCTTTGCTGTGTTTCTGAGCGACATTCGTGCATCGCTAGAATCAGCTTCTAGACACAATCAATAGACGTCCGAATATCAAACTACGCCGTCTAGCTCCATCTGTGGGTTTTCTTTTATTTGTATGTACGCAACATCAAGTCAAATTCCTCGACCTACCTGGTAATACATCTGATTCTAATTCTGATCACAAACTCAAGTTCCACTTCTTGTTGAGTATCCTTGGATATGCACGTTGTGTTCAGTCCAGTTACAATACGGACTTTACACGAACATGTTCAATAACGCGGTGAAGGTCACTGGACCCGGGCGGGCTGGCGCTACGAGGAACTTCCTACTCCGCTTTCTGGACTGTAAGATTCAAATAATGAATTCAAGAGAACAAGACGTGTGTCCTTGGGCAAGACACTTCACCTGAACTTGCTCCTGTGGGTATTGTGCACAGTTTCCGACCATTGCATGTATGATATGTGTAATGTGTGTGTATGTAAAAGCGCTTTGAGTCATTGAAAAAGCACTTTAATAAATGTAAGGAATTATTATTATTACTTATTATATCCCTCTTAGATCAAAGTGGAAAATTCACTAGAAATGGAACTTGACTTTGTGATCAGAATCAGAGTCAGTTTGATCACGAACGAGGAATTTGACTCAAAAGTAAAACAAAAAATGAACACAGAAAGCTATAATGACATAAATATTAATAATAATAAAAAAATACAGCATTATTTACATAGAAATATAATGGAATAGAATATGGAATACGTTTTGGCATTAATAAAAAAAGCAAACAGACATTGTGTACATGGTGTGCATTAATGCATTCTACGATGTGGTTATATAACGAGTAGATAGTCGGGATCAAAACACAAAGTCAAGTTCCGTTTCTTGTAAATGATCCACTTTGATCGAAGAGGGATTTGCACGTTTTGTCCTCTTGCATGTATTACTGCAAGGTTATTAACGAGCAAGCAGAGTTCTGGTTTAAAGTGCAAAGGCTCCTGAAGGAAGTCTTAAGACGGGTTGAGCCTTAGTCAGGAGGGAGGGAATACTTAAGAAGACGTTTGGATTCCTTTAAACTGGTTGAAAGTCCAGAGACTCGAGGAGGAATGCTCAAAAGGTTCAAATATCCTAATTCTGGGAATTGAAAAGAAAAGTGGCTTAAAAGCCAAAGATGGGTCGAGGTGACGGTAAAACAGGAACTTGTGTCGTCTGGGGATTCAAAGAATAAAGATAGTTGGGATCAAAGCATCCATGTCTTGTGACTGATCCACTTTGATCTAGAGGGATATGCGAGTGTTGTCCTCTTGAATGTAATATGTTGATCTTGCAGTAAGGTTGTAACGAGCAAGCCGAGTTACAACACGGACACGGTCTGAGCCACTTTCTCTCTGGTTTTAAACACACCGAATATCAAACTTCAAGTTGTTGTCTCATAAATACCTCTGGCATCATCTCGTCTCCTGAGTCCTTTCCTTCCTTCCTCTCATCGATCTCCGTCTGCACTCGTCTTCGTCGTCTGACCCATGTCCGAAGCGTCTCTGAGGAAAGAAAGCCCAGCGGTCATTAGTTTGGAAAACCTTGTTCACTATGTCCCGCCGGCGTTTCGCTGATGAAGAACACGTTTCACTCCGTTAGCCGCTCAATCATTAACGAGGCCTTCCGGAAACCTCTCGTTCCCGTCTGCCGGCCTTTGAGGTCCCTTCAGCCGGGGGTCAATCGCAGCTGTTTAGGAATGTGTGTTTCTTTATAAATGGCCTCGAACCGACAGTTAAAACACGTGTCGTGCATATCTATTCAAGTATCTCAGAACCAGACTGTTTACCCTCCAACTAAACCATGTTGGACAAAGAGGACTGTGGGACATACGACAAAACCTTATTGGACTGCAGGAAAAGGAAATGGACATTACAGGTGGGTTACCCGAACATAGCCTGTATAAGAAATAGATTTAATCTCGAAGGCGTCGTCCATTGGTTTGTAGAGTACGGTTTCTTGGCCTGGAGCTAAGAGCTGTGTCCGTCGCATCTCGTTTTTACAGTTCTGTCTCTACCAGAAAGCAGATCTGCAGCTACTTTCTGTTTACTGAACGACATTGTCAACAACAACATCCTAAAGAAAAGCAAATGGCTTCAGTCTCTTGTGGGAAATAGTGGGTTTTCCCCACAAGAAGAACTTTAGAGCAGACCCCACAGTAATGGAGGGGGATGCATAATTCTTCAGCGCCACGCCTTTCGAGGCTTTTGATTGGTTTGATCGTCTGGTCGTCAGCCGGTTAACAGTAAAAGGACCTTCTCGTTTCCTGATCAGAACAAAATACCCGGCCTGGACGTCATGGAAACGGGCGAAACACAAGCCGATTGTCTCTTGCTGGTTTGTTGAAGACGTCTTGGGTGTCATGACATGTGGTGGAAGGACGTCACAGGGGTCTGATGAAGAACTGGTTCCAATCTGGAGCTGATCCAAATCACCGGGCGGACACAAGCAACATATGTTCGGTCTGACTCTGTGGCTGGTGAGATCGTTCCCCAGCAAGACGACGGACCCGATCCACCCGCGGTTCGGTGGGTTGGTTATTCCTTAACTCACGTTGCGAGATAGAGGATGAAGCTTTGTTAGATACCGATACGTAACTGGTCACAGAGACCACCTCCTGCCTTCTGGACGTTCATTTCCCAGAACACCTGGACCCGCACTTAGAGACTCTGACCCTAAACAGAAAACAACAACAACAACATGGTTTCCTGCCTTTTCCAAGTCCAGTCTGACCTGCCGTCTGCTCCGTCACCGCTTACTGAGAAGATGACGGGACATGTCTCCTGAGGCGTGGACTCCTCCCTGCTGGATGTGATCCTCGTTGGTCCATCTGTCCTGTACGCATGTCTGTCTCCGCTTTAAAGCCATCACAACTATGTCTTACTTTAACTCACGTTGCTCGATAGAGGATACAGCTTCGTTAGATACCGTAACCTGGTCACAGAGACCACCCCCCCCCTTCCCTCAGGAC